>OMKI01012070.1:36448-72870 GCA_900302315.1 Phycis blennoides | reverse complement strand
ATGTAATCTTATTTCTGTTTGCAGATCTGTCCACACACACACACACACACACACACACACACACACACACACACACACACACACACACACACACACACACACACACACACACACAAGCAGCTGGGGCTTGTGGAAAGGGGCTGCAGTTGCTGGTAGACAGATAGCAAGGGACTTCTGGTCAAATAGTTGGGGGTGGGGAGTTGACGCATGCCCTCACAGGCAGCATTGGCGCTGGCTGTGCTTGTGATTTGAGGTGAGGACTTCCCTATTTTTAACTCGGTTCTGGGCTAAGTTCTCTTGACAGGACAGCTGCCCCACACCACATCTCTCCTTGTCTACGGTCAGGAATAGCCGGCCTATCAGATCTCCTCTGCTGCCTGGTTCCCCGCATGCTCAACAAAGAAATCGTCTCCCAGTGACTCTCTCATTGCTTTCACTTTGGATATCACCCTCACAGTCCTTTACTTTTCTGGGAATCATTTGGATATGGCTGATTTTGAACCACTCAGTCTACCTCTGAATTGAACAGGTATGGGATTTTGTGAGTACATTTTGTGAAGAAATGGGGAACTCCAGTAGAACGTCTAGCAAGCTCTAGGCCCCATAGCCGGTGCCACTATTTTTAGTGATGACATGGCTATCTGGCTAGTTTACCCTCTAATCTTGACTTATTCTCAGGGGTTTTCAATCAGTTTAGCATAGTACAACAGCAATGTTGTTGCAGTTTTTTTCTTTCAAAAAAGTGTGCAATATGTAGGGCGTTTTCAGTAGGCCGGAAATAATGGTTGAGTCTGTGGTGAACTGAAGGAAACTGAAGCGTCAGTGGAGCTTTGTTACAAGGGTCGTTATTTTGTGCATTTTGTTATTGTCATTGATATTGTATGGTCATTTTACATTTACATTTACATTTACATTTAGGGCATTTGGCAGATGCTTTTATCCAAAGCGACTTACAAAGAGTACATTTGTCATAAGAAGGTACAACATTTCATTGCAGCTAATACAGTAAGAAAGTCACCAGAACAAGTTTCAAGCATTTCAATTGCTAGATTAACCATTGCCAGTATACAACATCTCTGACTAAGTGCCAAGTTACCAAGTGCGATCAAAGTACTAACTTACAAAGCGCAGTTAAAGTGCCAAGATGTACAGCAAACAAGTGCATGAGGGTAAGGTTATGCAGGGTTCAGATGAACTCTGAACAAGTGGGTCTTGAGTCTCTTCTGGAAGATGGGGAGTGACTCTGCAGTCCTGACATTGGCCGGGAGCTCGTTCCACCACTGCAGTGCCAAAATGGAGAAGAGTGTATTTATCATACACGTGTAACGTGTAACCCTATTCTTGGATGCAATCACACATCCATCTTGCTTCTGTCTTGTAAAGGAATACAATTTAGAGTAAACATTTTTTTTGTTATTGTACATGCAGATGTGGGTTCATGTGTTATTAATTTCGTAGCGGTTACTTTGTTATGAGTTGCGAGGTAAGAGTTGTCGGTTGGGGGTGACTGTCACTTTTGGTTGGGACTGAATTCACCATTCTCTAGCAATGGGGCGTGAATTGCTTTGTCAATTTGCCTGTGATTATTAGTATGGACATGTTTGACTTGAAACTTTCAGGTGCCTGTTGTCAGCTTAGTTTGATGCTTCTAGATTTGATAATAATATCGTAAAGTCCTATATGGTTGAACTTGGACTGGATAATTTATGTCCCATTATCGAACTGTGGATGAGGAGTTTTGAATGCAGTGCAGGTTGTTAATGTTTGTAAGTAAACATACATTTGCTCGTGTGACTGCATTATGGGTTATGATTAGTTAAACTGTATGATGTTAAAAATGTTAAATGCTAAGACAGTAAGACCACATCTTTTGTCAAATTCAGTAGTATTCCTAGAAAGCAAATGGGTAAGCCAGTAAAATGCTTTCTTGGCATAATTAAAACTATTTTAAATGTAAGGTAATTATCAGATGAATGGCCACATTAATTTCCAATCCATTACATTATTCTCATACAAGTTAATCCATAGTAGCACCTGTTTCCATTAACGGTTCTTAAACGTTTTCCATCACAAATTGATATGTGATGGAATCTACATGTAATAGTTTGTCTGCTAACGTTAGGCTTGCTTTGCTCATTGCTTACATACTTCTTTCTTCACTGTTTTTATATTATGTTTTGTCTGTCTGACTTCCAGTCATCGACAATTTTGCTTTTTGATCCTCATTCTTCATACATCTGTATCCAGCTATACATTTTCACTCTTCCTATTCTCTTTCTAACTTCCTCCTCTCCATGTCCTCCCCGTCCCTTCTCCCTGTCCTCCTCAATTCACTTGAATCCAACATAGCTCATGACATCAGACCGACCGACATGGCATTCTCATCACGCTTTTCCTTCTGGGAGCAAAAGGGAGGTCTCGTTTATGACTTTATACCGGTATATGGCATGGTGTATAGCCACTAACAAACTGACAGATCATGTGTGAACTTGCATGCATACACTAAGCATCCGAAAGCAACTAACAATTGTTGCTTTTAGTTTGCTTGTATGTCATGCTAACAGGTCTGGAGATTTAACCAAGGAATACTTGAATTACTTTGACATTACTAGTAGTACATAGATGTAGCAGCAATTCTATGGTGATGTGCATTGAGATGAAAAAAGGTATTTGATTATGCTGATAAAAAGGAATTTGCATGGTTTGGTTTTTGCATGTTTTTTAGTCATTGGAGGGGTCAATTTATTGCTCAGATTGTAATGTAGTTCCCTGTCTATATCAACATATTTAGGTCAAAGAAGAGAACAAACCTGGCAATAATGTAAGTGAGCTTGGACAGTGTGAATAAGAACATTCAGAAGCAGTATTGTATCTGTAGGTTAATTTGCTGTCATTGGTCATCTCTTTGGTCATTACTACACCTGACAAGTAAGCCTAACTGATGCCTAGTGTATGTGGGGAAATAAGTACATGGTTTAATCCTTGATGTCATGTCAAGTTAGGCTTCAATGCCATTCATAATGATTCTAGTAAATACAAAAAAACCCTTTTGAATCTACTTTGCTCTTATACCCAACCCTTACCTAAAGGGCTTACTCATCTATAACTTATTGACTGTAGGTGAACTGAAGAAACAAGTTTCACAATTTCTTTAATTGTACTGATAATTGTGTACTAACAAAAATCATACACACGCTTTACAATAACTACTTTATATTTATTTTCTGTCTTTTCTGTGCGAGTAGCTGGAAAATGAAGGCCTTATGCGGGCCCAGTCTGTGTCAGCCCTAGATCCAGGAAGGGGACTATTCCGGGCTAAAAGCCCCCCTCCAGTGTCCCCATCAGAGTCCACAGCCATATTCAGGAGCCCGTCCCCACCCAAGTTCAGAGCACCTGTAAAAGTGCCGGAGCGTTTCAAAAGCCCAGAGCCACGATCAAACAATGGTGACTGTGTAAGGAGTCCAGAACCTCCAATGAATCCCCAAAGCCCAGGGAAAGTAATTAATGGTGACGCCAAATCAACCTCAAATGTAAATGGGAGTATAGTCAATGGTAATTCTGCTATCAATGGCAAGAGCACACTTATGGGTGCGGCAACGCACCAGACAGATCTTCCAGAGGACCAGGGCCTAATTCGCAAGAAGGTGGTGAAGGTAGTGCGACGCGTTGTCAGAAAGGTTTTACCCACTGAGGAGGAACCTTCTCAAGTGCCAGAACCAACATCAGTAGAGGTCTCAAAACTTGTTAGACCCACGACTGAACCACTCAAATCTATCACCTCTCCATTACCGGGATCAGTGCCCAAAGGTTCCAAAATGTCAGCATTTTCCTTCAAACATGACACCATTAAAACAGAGGAGAAGGATGACATTTCTCTCGGACTGGCTTGCCTCATTGGCAGAGGCAGGACAAAAGAACCTCGTTCAAGGATACACAAGGAGGAGTTACACGGAATGGTGGAGCAAGTAGAGAAAAAGGAAGACAAAAAACAAGACCGTCTCCACGTCTCCAAGCATGTTGAGACTGATTTGAAGCCTGAAATGCCAGATGCATCTCGAAAACAGCAGACCAAAGCTGCAGGAACTCCCCAGGCTTCTGCCAGCACTTCTACTGGTTGCTCTACTTCAACTACAGCAGCTTTCAAAACATCCCAGTCTAGGATCTCTAGTCCACCATTTGCAGCCTTTATTCCAGCTCCTAAATCCTCAACACTCACTCGCCCTGAATGTTTCACAACACCAAAGCCCTCACCTGCATTGGCATCTGTCCCAAAATCAACTGCTGCTGTTTCCACTGCTCTTAAATCCACCCTTCCTCCCCGCCCTTCATCAATGGTTGGCACCAAAAGCCCCCATCTGTGTCCAACAGCATCTGCTGTTGAAGCCCAAAAACCCTCTGCTCTCTGCCTCCCCCTGGGAACCTTGACACCCTCAAAGGCTAGTTCCTCGTCTCCCAGTCAAGGAGCCATCCCTTTCCAACAGCATGTTGCTGAGGGAAACGATAAGGTACTGTGTCTGCGCTTGGCATGTACAATCAGCATTTTGCATTTCTCAAGAGTGGTTACATATTGATGCATGAGTTTCCAATAAGACTCAGTGCTGTGTGTAAGGTCACAGAAGTTATGTCTGCGTGTATGTGTGTGTAACATTGGATGGAGAATAGAGAGAGGAATGGCTTTTCCAGAGGCTTGCAGCCTTCTCACTTTTTTAGTTTTTGTTTACAATCCACTGGGATACTATTTGTTGAGGAGACGAGTTCTGCTCATCTTTCACCCTAATACCACCCTGTGAGATATTGCTACAGATCACAAGCCTTGTTTACTAAGTTAAATCATGAGGATATTTGATCAAAACAAGACTGTGGTGGTGGTTTCAGTGGCCCAGAGTTTCTTCCCGCTCCTCAGAGATGCGCGGCGAGCCAATTACTAGAAGAAGCACTGTACTGTGGGCGGGTTTGAAAGCACACCCCACAACCGAATGCTGCGGCTCTGAAGCATCAGCCTGGGCTCGTCGATGGAGTTGAAACGTGTTCTGGTGTCTGATGCGTATTGACAAGCAACACTTCAGAACCTACAGACCCTACATACATCCAGCCATTGTTTTTTAACGATGGAGAGATGAGAGTTTGGTTGCATGGTGTGTTTTTAATGGATGCTAATGGATGTGCAACTTTTGATGATTCATTGTGGTCAATAACCTTGGGGGGGGGGGGGGCGGCGGCACAACATATCTCAAAGGTGTGCATTTCTTACTAACCTTGCATGGTGTTGGTTAGAAATAAGAAATGAACTGTAGATCACCATCACTACAAGGACTATTGTCTTTTAAAATGATTTTTGGGCTTCAATGCCTTCTATTAGTTACTTTGGTGTAGCAGCCTGTTTTGCAAGCTTTCGCAATTGTGCTTTTCATCTTGTGTATTGCTGGGAGTCTGAACCTATTGCTGTCCTGACCTTTAGGAGGTGCCGCTCAGCCCAACAGAGGAGGCTCAGATACGTCTCATGAGGATCTTCAGTGCTCCTGTAATATTTGTGCTGCCTGTGTCCGTCGTCAATGTTTTGCTTTGCAATGTCATGCCTTGCACTATGTGTTTTACACACATGTGCTTTTGTCAATCTGTGCCGTTTTTGGCTACTGCCATAATAACTGCTTTAGCAGGTTGAAGGTGCAAAATGGCACTTGTCTGTCACATTTTAAGGTTTACTACTTAAATGTTGCAATATGTAGTTAGGCTTACATACTAGAGACAGCACAGCCTACCTTCTTCACAATGTGGTTCATTTTGGCACAATATAATATAATACAGCCAACAGTATTGCGAAATACTTTTAGCTGCATGCTGAGCCAATCTTTTTGCTTTCCCGTATAGTATTCCATTTAGTTTAAATTGGTCTGAAATCATCATGCTGCTTACTTAAAATGGTTGCACCCTAGTGCCTGATACATCTTCTTGTTTGTCTCCCGATCCTCCTGTTTATTTATGCATTCTCTCTCTGTTGCTGTTTGGGATAAAGCTGGAACCAGCAGATAGTGTGTCATCTGTCAGAGCTCCTGTCACCTTGGCTCTAGTACCTCATGCCCCCCCTCAGGTACCATTGCTCCTCGGACCCAGCCCCTGCCCTTTCCCTTCATGTGCTAGCAGGCCTTGTGACAGGTGCACTAGGTCACCAGATGGCTAACCTACCTTGTGTTTCTTTCCACACTCTAACTCTGTGATGTGCGCCAGTGCACCTGTTTCTGACTCATACATTTACAAAGAAATGAGGGTACATGTCAAAAGCCTTTAACCTTTTCATATTGCACCTTCTTCTTCCCCCTGACTTTTGATAGGTTGTATACTGGGAATCTATTTTGATTTCTTTAACCATGTTGTTTCTGGAAGTTGCCGTGCGTTATTTGAACATAACTAATTTCCAATGCAAACACCATACACCCATGCAAACATTTGCCTTTGTTGAGTGTTAGGTGTGGGTTAAATGAGATGCTAGCAGCATGCAGTCCCTAATGAGACAATGTGTTGTTGCCACAATGAAGATGGTGACGATAGTCTGATATATATTTGGTCTGGGAGGAGGCGTGCGCTTTTCCTCCTCCTTGCATTGGTGACTTTTTACCTGTCCTTCCTCCTCATGCTGGCCAACCACTACTAGGATGTGGTGGAAGAGGACACTTTGGCCATTCTGCAGGCCTCCCATGCTGCAGTCCAGAAGCCCAAGGTCTGGCTTGCGGTGTGCCTGCGTGTGATTTGACACTCCGATATAAATTTCCCTTCACCGAGCTGCAGTGGTCATAGTTAATTTGAGTTCTTGAGTACCTTTCCTGCGCATGGGGATTGCAGTGTGCCCTGTACACACCCAACTGTCCAATTTGTTTGCTTTGAATTACAAAGGGAAGTGTGGTATTCTCATGAATCCACAATGACTAACATATACACAAGCATAGTTCTATTGTGTTTGATGTGCACTAAATTGAACCATTCCTCTTCACTCCTGCTGCATGCTCTAGTGGTGTTTATGTAAAGGTCAATCCACCACCTTGCCATCCTGTTTTGTCACTGGTAGTTTATTTGTGTGCACTTCACTGTCTTGCTCTAGCTTTTTTATACACAAAGCAAATCAAAATATCAAATGCCACTTAATTATCCAGTGAACACCCGTAGTTTGCTGCATTGCGATGCATGTTCACCCTGGTGATGCCTATTGTTAGGTCTTATGGTCTTTGTTATGTGTACTGATCCAATGGAATGACTGAGTGACAACCTGGAGGCACTCATGTAGACCTACATGGACGGATTGAAGGGAATTTAATGCATTAAAATGCTGCCTGCAATGTTGGTGTGAAACCCACTATAGTTTAATTTGCTGTGTCATAGTGTTTCTGTAATACTATCTGCAAGAGCTTGATCATCTTTTCCCTGTCTCCCACCAGGTGAAAACCGAGGAGCAGATCACCGCAGAGCAGGCATGGTTTGGCTCAGAAAAAGTTTGGCTGGTGCACAAGGATGGTTTCTCCCTAGGTAGGAGGTTTTACTTCTCTTTGTATTAAATCGGCTCTATCTACAATGCATACTTAGAAAATAAAAAAATTAAACCTTTACCAAACTATGATCATAGGGTCATACAGTCACAGTGCAAAGCTTCAACATTCAGATCATATGTGAATCACTAATTACTTTCACTGAGCAATATAGGCCATACCAATAGGATTAGTTCTGACCCATAATTGATTTTTATTGCTTTCAGACATCAACATTTGTGTTGCATTGTTTCACTGCAGATGCTATTACTGTGCTATATAGAGGATATATTTTTGAATATTGCTATCTATTCATGATTTCAATTTTATGATTCCATTGAGGTAAGCAAATTTTTCTCATCCTTGATGAGCTTCTATTATTCAATTATTAGCTATTATTACTACTCTGGCTTTATCTGTGTATCCTTACAACCATCACAGATGTATTAAATGTATAAATGAATAATGTGGAATCTGAATTATTCCAAATATCCTCACCAATCGCCTCACCAAAATACAAGAAGCATGCTTCCAAGGAGATACACACTTAACACAAATCTTGAAGGAACACTTTTACCATATGTTTTACTAAAATGTACATTTCAGAATGGGTCTAAACATGTATAATGTCCTTCTTTATTTTCTCCATACAGCCACAGTGTTGAAGGCGGAGGCCGGCTCCCTGCCAGAGGGCAAGGTTAAAGTGAAACTGGAACATGATGGGACGATCCTTGATGTGGATGAGGATGATGTAGAAAAGGTAAAGGGGTTGAAAATAGTTCCCATCAAAACATTTGGTTTCACAGAGCTGGGTAGTCCTCGTCTGGCTGGCTGGTCCCAAATGTCTGCCAGAAGACATTCCTTCTCCCAACACACAAAACGTCTGTCACATTTACGCGGATATTATTGCATTTTAGGAACGGAACATTTCCGTATATGTGATACAAAGTGCATAATTTACACACCAAAGAGTATAGATCATGGACTGCACGGCTTTATATGGTTCATACTGTTTCATACTTTCATACTGAAAATAATCCATATAGTGTAGATCTTGCATTAGTTGCCTCAAGCAATGTGTCCATCCAGTTTTATAGAATACACTCTTAGAATACACTTAAAATACACTTTTACAGGTACACCTGTATACCTATTCGTTAAGGCTAATTTTACTGAACTAAGTGGCAACTGGGTGCATGTTCTTCTTCAAATTAAATGTTTTTTATGACGCAATAAATGGATAACTGAGCAACTTGTTAAAAATATAGACATAGAATCCCATCATTTTGAGAGTGTATATGTGCCTTTGAGGGCGCTCGCTTTTCCTTGCAACAGGCAACAAAACAATCAATAATTGGCCCATGGAGGACTGAACTTCAACGGCCGCCCTGCACTAGTCTATGGACACAATCACATTTCTTCCTGTTGTCTTGTAAGGAGGAACTAAATGTTAGTCTCTTCAGCCTCAGCTTCACATGGCTGTCACTTCATCCAGACCTGAAAAAAATTATGCCCCTTTTGAGAAGTTTCAATCTGTAAACATCTATTTAACTTCTGCAGCATACCATCAAAGCAACAAAAACAAACCCTAGCTTGCATTGTAGAGAGGAAAAACAAAAGCACAAAACAATTCCAACAATCGTGTGGTTGCCAAAACTGATATGACGGCATAAAAGCATGGACAAAGTAGTATCATACTGAAACATTTGTGCTCACTAACACAGCCTTGATGGTTCATACGAAGTAGAGATGTTAAGCTCTGTCATCGTTGTCTCAAGGCCAACCCTCCATCATACGACCGGACTGAAGACCTCGCCTCACTGCTCTACCTGAACGAGTCCAGCATCATGCACTCGCTGAGGCAGCGCTACGGAGGCAATCTGATTCACACCTATGCTGGTCTCAACACCGTGGTCATCAACCCGCTCAGTACACCGTCCATGTACTCTGAGAAGGTGAGACAGCTTGCATGTAGGGGTGATGGGTGCCACTGTGCTCTCGTGGATCTTCAGAGCGGCAGAAATACTGCAATATTCTGTTTACACTGTTTTCTCTCCGCCTTCTACCCCTTCCCCTTGTATCCCCTTGTACCTCACCCCCATCTTGGTGTAGAGTTCTACAGCCAATTCCTTTGAGCTCATTGGTTGGTTGTTGATCTGACATGCATGGGCATGTCCAAATTAAGATTTGTGTCAGTGTCTCAGTAAATAATGTTTTGTACATACAACTCCATAACACGTACAATTAGCCAATAATTCATATGGGAGTTCACTCATAATAATTTTTTGTAGCTTTGTCAAGAATATGAATGTGGAATTAAGTAAGCTAAATACATTTTAAAGATTACTGTTGACATTGAGTTAATTTTGTTTTCTTAAAAACAAAAATGTTCACATGGTTATATTTTGTGAGTGAGTCTTAACTTTACGTTGGATATTTTGCCAAATGGATTCTTAAACTTTGATTTCTTTCCCGTGATTCTCCATGTACCGTTTCTGTCACCCTTCAGGTGATGCACATGTTTAAAGGTTGTCGACGCGAGGATGCTGCGCCCCACATCTACTCTGTGGCCCAGACAGCGTACCGCAATCTGCTGACTACACGCCAAGACCAGTCCATCGTGTTGCTGGGGAAGTCTGGCAGTGGCAAGACCACCAACTGCCAGCACCTGGTCCAATACCTTGTCTCTATTGCTGGTAGCACAGGCAAGATCTTTTCTGGTAAGGTCATAATTTGTTCTCCACTTGATTAAGTCCTTGAATTGATTCTTTCACAGAAAGAAGAAAATTTATAATTTTCTTAGGAAGTACCAATACAAGGGTCCCCTTTGCAGCTTAACCACAATGAAAATGCAAGAACTTATTCAAATGTAAATTACTGCTTTATGGTCAAACTGATAACACCCCATCTCAGAATTGAGGTCAGAAGGCAGTATTTACAATTCCAAAAGTTTCTTCTTCTTCTTCTTTTTTGTATGTTTCGTTACAGTGATGCGAGGTACCGCACTTGATACTTTAAGGTACCAACCATAACACGTTGGTACTGCTGAGAGCTGAAACTGAACCAGTACAAGTACCAATGTTCTCGGGCTGGGCGGTGTAAATTAATATCACGGTGTAAATGAAAATGATCACGGTTACGGTATATATTTCAGAATTACACTAGGAGGTGCTAGACCGCAGGGAAACCTTTTTTCGGTTAATGACAACGCTGAGTGCCTTTACGAAAGAAAAGGACCACCACATGTACAAGGTAGATCAAAACATTCTTGCTACTTATGATAACTGAACGGCTGAATCTGGCAATGGTAATGTTCCTTTTCTGCAGATTTTTTCTTCACATGCTCTTGAACAGCACTAGTGCTGCAGCGCAATTTCATTGAAACTTTACACAATGAAGCAACCACCCTTTGTTTCCAATAAGAGCACCCCACCGGCACCGGCATACAACCAGCTATTACTTCCAGCACTGCTCAAAACCTTGGCTCGTGTTGCAGTAACATCCATTACAACCCATTACATTAAACACAGAAAAACACCTCGAATTGAATCATGACATGTGTTGTACTTTCTACGACGCAACTATTGGCCTGTCTCGCGTGCCTCTCGTTTTACGTTGAAGTAACCGTGAAGTACCGTAAACCAAGTCAGACTCCAACCAAGAGTGGATCCCAATGTCGCTGACTTCCTCCACACAATGTTTTATTCGTGACAATGCAGTTTTTCTTTCTCAAGCGATATTCAAACAAAACGTGTTTTGACCAAGTGAACTGTTTCATAAATTCAACGGGGAAAGTTATGATGATGTCAACTAAATATCAAATAAATAGTATTGCGTTTAGTAACGATTGTTTTGCTTTATTGTAGAAAATCAATACTAAATTGACAAATAGATAATTAATTATAATTTCAAAAGCAGACCGTTAAAGAAATACTATTTACCCAGTGGCGAGTGGTCCATATTCGCCATGAGTGTGGTGTGTGCCCAGGCGCCCATGATATTTGTTAAAACATTACAACATTTGTTGCTTTTCCTCCTGCTTCATTCAATTTCGAACGACAATGACTACAGTTGTGCTGCTGGGTTTTGATCATAAGTGAATAATAATCATAAGTGACCGGCACTCAGCATGCCTCAAGCATGTGCTCTACTTAATCTCACACTTTGGTGATGGAAAGGCGGAGGAGCGTGTGTTGGGAGAACGGTTGAATTCACCATTTAATTCACCATTCACACAACAAAGAGACTCCGATAACACACACACCTCCTTGTGCTGTTTCACGCACCCACAGACCAGCACACCACCAACTCACACACACACAACTGTAATTATACATCACGTTATTATATTCTTTACTTTGTCCTAAATATTACAGTTTATCTGGTTTGGCTGAGGGATGTGTTTTCAATAGGAATTAGGAAAAATCCATTGCATTGCACTACTTCAGAAGCAATGCAAGACACTGACATTGCACATTCTTAAAGATTACTAGAAATGTAATAGAGGCTTGTCCTCACGGGTGTGTGTGTGTGTGTGTGTGTGTATGGCGTGTCTGAAGTCACTGCTCGCCACTGTGTTTAGAATGTACACAGCTTAACACAGTGGTACAGCCAGGGCTTGTGTATACTATGAACTGTGAACTGTAGTGTAAATACTGTGAACTGTAGTATAAATAAGCATGAAACAAAAATGCAAGAGCAAATGGGGAGACATATTGATGTATTATCATTTAGAAGCTAAAACTATGTTTTGCCTGTTCTCCGTTTTGCAGCTGAGAAATGGCAGGCGGTCTACACCATTCTGGAAGCGTTTGGTAACAGCTCCACCTCCATGAACACCAACGGCAGTCGCTTTTCACACATCATCTCCCTGGACTTTGACCAGGCTGGCCAAGTTGCTTCTGCCTCTATTCAGGTGTGACCATGCACAGACCCTTATTAATGTGGACTTAATGACTAAGACCTAATAAAGAGATCTTTGTTTGTTACGATTTCAATTACAATGGAAAAGACGTGATGGAATGTACAAAGCAAAGCAGTTTTTTTTTTTTTAAATGATAACAAGCCATCATGCTATATTCACTGAACAACAATTATAATATATTTATTTTTAATTATCTATATTGTTTTGCCATTATTGCAAATGTGTCTGTCCCACCTGCAGTACTACTCTGGTGGCTAGCCCACCACTGTAGATTTTATTTCTGTAACATAGACTTTAAAGTCTTCACTGGAGTAAAAGCTTTTGCTTTGTATGCTTTCACATTATATTCTTTCAACTCTATTGATGGTTAATTGATGAACAAGAAAATGAACTTATCATCCAATATGATGGCATATCGATGCCATTATGGCATTGAAAGGGATGTATTAGTTATTTATCTTCTCTACAAAAATCATGATCTGGTTAACTTTTTGGAAACAAGGAAATAAAAAACATAGATAAAGTTAATGACATGCAGCATAACACTACAATTACTGCAGTGGGCCTTTTAAAAAGTGAGAAAACGACAAGACAATAGTAGTAATTATGTGTCTCTCTCTCTCTCTCTCTCTCTCTCTCTCCTCAGACCATGCTGCTGGAGAAGTTGAGGGTGACCAAGCGGCCTGCCACCGAGTCAACCTTCAACGTCTTCTACTACATGATGGCTGGAGCCGACGGCAACCTCAGGTGTCTAGAGAGTAGAGAGAGAAAGATCCTAAGATGTATCCCAAGTGCACCAAGTACGCCGTTCCACAGAGCCACGCGTGTCCAGTCCACCCAGTGCTGCAGTGGAGTCACACTCGTGCTTCACACTCGTGCTCAGCAGTCTTTCAGTTTCCAGAGAACTGTTGGCAACACAACTGTCAAGAGAGAGATACTCTTTGTGTTTGATTGTAACTTCCTGGAAAGCATTTCTTGTCAAAGTATACCAACAGTTGTATAAGATCAACAAAGAGTTTCACATTTCATATGTATGTTGATTAGGGGTTTGTTTAAAACACCAATGATGTAAAAAAAAGAACACATCGTGGGTTCCTTTACCTTGGCATTGAGCTCCGCATTTGATGCACGTGACTTGAGGGACTGGCTATTAGGCCTGGGTAATTATAAGTAATATGCATGTAAAAAATATATTTCCTAGCCTGCTGAGAGCCAGCCCTTGCACCAGAATGATGTCCCTGTTCAAGGGCTGGGATTCGTCCTCACTCTCAGGTCTCAGGTCATCCAGGCTCTGGGCAACCAAAACATGCAATCTTTTTTCATACAATGTGTTTCTTTGGCCAAGCTATTTGTTTGTAGGTTGACTACTCGTTATACAGCAGGTTGACAGCATATGGAGTAGTCTGGCTGCTCTTGGATATAATTGTACCCATTTACTCCAACCAGCTTCTCTCTCACTATCTTTCCTTGTCACTCCTTTGGCAGAACGGAGCTGCACTTTAACCACTTTGCAGAGAACAGTGCTTTTGGGATCCTGCCTCTGTCCAAGGTGATTACACATGATGGAATGATTGATGGGATGTCCCTCTATCGGGTGACAGTGATTTGTAAGCACTTGATGAGAAAGAAAGTGTGTTATGTCTGGTTTAAACATTTGCATAATTATAGCGCTCCCTGTATCATTTTGTGAGCCGTCTACATCACATTCACAAAATTACACGAGTACCATTTTTTTCTGTATTTCTCAAAAGAATGCATAATTAATGTTGGGTTGTGAACTTAAAATGTTATCTATCCATTCCAATTTCCTGTGTCTATAACCGCACCTTGGCTGCTGGCCTGTCTGATTGTAGGCTGATGAAAAGCAGCGGGCTGCCCAGCAGTTCACCAAGCTGCAGGCAGCCATGAAGGTTCTGGGCATCTCCGGTGAGGAGCAGAAGGCCCTCTGGCTCGTGTTGGGGGCCATTTACCACCTGGGAGCGGCAGGTGCCACAAAAGGTAACAAAAATGACACACAAAACACCAGCTAAGCAATGTTTTGTCTTGGCATGGTTCAAATTGATAACAAGGGAAAAAGCTATGGCCTATGCCTCTCATTTTTGGGATTGGTGGTTTAATGGTTAATGAGGGGTTTGAAATACACCTGGCTTTTAGCAGTTTGGAAAGGTAATTATGATTACCATGATAAAAGCGAATCTAAACGATCCTGCTGAGTTTTATGACATTAGAGTATAATGTTTAAACCAAGCCGCCAACAGGGGTCAGACTAGACATATTCTGTGCATGCACAGAGCAATTCACTCAGTCCAGCTACAACTGCAAAAGGATTTTCCACTGCATGCTGTTCATCTTCGTACTAAATGTGATATTTTACTCACAAACATGTGCATGTGCACGCACATAAACGCACATAAATAAATTCATGCACATAAACACACATAAATAAATTCACGCACACATCCTATCCAGGGACCTCCTCACCCTGGAGGAGCTCCCTGCCTTTTGTTTATAGCATGCATTTTACGATACAGATAACTTCATGTGCACCACGTTAAGCACCATTTGCCATTAGTCTCTATACATGTTTGGTCTATCACTGAGCCTGTTCACTCACTTACAGCTTTTTACAGTGTGTGGTCCAGTCTGCACATTGTATATGCACATTGTTGTATGTTTTATATCGCTTTCCAACAGGAACAACTGGAGCTTCTCTTGCATATAGAAAAGCATGAAAATGTGTCTTTTTCAAAAAGTGTGTGTGTGTGTGTGTGTGTGTGTGTGTGTGTGTGTGTGTGTGTGTGATGGGGGGGGATACTGGTGTTTTGAGTGTCTTGTGTTGAGTATGCAAATGGTTTTGATACATAAACTAATTCCCTGTCTAACGTCGTTTCTCTGCTTGCATGTTTGCATGCTGCGCCCTATCAAACGCAGAGGCAGATGAAGGTAATGGAAAGAAGTCTTTCAACATCTTGTGTTACTTTCTTGTTTGTGTATCCCGTCTTAATGACTTTATCGCTCCTTCCAGACCTTAAGTCATTAGCATTTTTATTGTTTCTCCTTCCTGCCCATCCCTGCCGTCTCTGTTATTCCTTTCCTTCTCTCATCTTGTTCCTCTCCATATGTTTTCACATACTAAGATAATCCCTAAAACCACACACCGCCATCCTTTCATTTTGATACACGATGAAAGTCCTCAATATATGCACCTCATGAGTTGTCTTTGTTGCCAGCACTGCTCTATCACACTGGTGTGACGGTGGAAGAGCAAAGTCAAGCAAAATCTGTGTTTCATTTCTAAATGGGCCGAACCATTCCTCCGGTTGTGCTTTTTGATATCGCCTGACAGGAGTCGACTGTTTTCATGTGATGTCTTTGCTTACCAATCTGTTGGAGATGCACGACAAATGTACTGACAAAAACAGGCTTTTGTGTCATGCACATTCCTCGGCACTTGGTAGACACACCATCGGACAACACCATCGGATTAGCCTAACATCCCTAACGGTTGTAGCATCTATATCTGCTGAAACGTATCATCAGGGGCCGATGCTGAAATGCACTCACCACCGCAGTGCCCAGAACCTTCCCACACCACGGCAGCCCTTTTCAGCCACCTGGTTTCCAGTGCACCCACACAAACAATCTGAACCGTGTGCGTGTCCACTGTTTGTGTCCTCGGTAGACTATACACCTCTTTAACTGTCGCATAGCAGTTAGTCGAGTTAATTGCGTTAGACCCCTGTAAATAATAGGCGCATTGCACTTGTGGTGTTGTGCAACTGTAGGACCAGAATAGTATTATAGGGAATGTGAAGTTTTGTCTTCTTGTGAGACAGAACCAACCGCCCCACAGAGGCAGCGACCTCTCAACGCGGTGCATTCCCCATAGCGTTGTACACGTTGCGATCAATTTCACATTCTCTATTTCCCACATTTTTTGGGAGCCCCGATAGTCCTTTTGGCTGAGGTGCCATTAGGTTAGGGTTAAGACAAGCACAGCTGTGGCTCATGACACTAAACAATGGTCTGTTCCTTTAACGTATCAGCGCGCTGGTAGTAGACTTATCTTCACTTGTTTAGTTAGACACCTCTGTGAAAAGGGTATATTGTAATTGACCTTATACTGGCTCCTTCAGCGGGACGCAAGCAGTTTGCCCGACATGAGTGGGCCCAGAAGGCTGCCTACCTGCTGGGCTGCACCCTGGAGGAGCTCTCCTCTGCCATCTTTAAACACCAGGCCAAAGGTCTGCAGCGCTCCACCTCCTTCAGAGGAGGCCCAGATGAGGCCGGCCCCGGGGATGGAACAGGTACACGTCTCATCTGAAGCTGGCTTGTTTGATTTGGTCGTATCATGCTATGGTGTTTGACTGTACCCATTGTGTTTGTTTTAATAGCCTGCTCTCTTCCTTGCCATTGTTATCACTGCCGCGCTGTTCTGATGCGGTTGTAATATTTTGTGTTCGCATTTCTTCAAAAAAGTATAAAATGTCAATTTCTGGGGCATAATAAAACTTGAAAATGTAAAAAAATCCATAACAATCTACAACTGTATATGATATAGTGGGTCAGCAGAACAACACAATGAGTTGTCATTTCAAAACGTGTTTTATTGTTGTACATCTGAAAACAATGTTGATGACAATGAAACCTTGCTCTATTATTTCTTAATCATTCGTTCACTGTCTCTTATTGTGTCTCTCTTTCCTGGTCTATTTCTTGCTGGCTCTGTGTGAATCTCTCCCACCCTCTTGGCTCTCAGGTCCTAAGATCACAGCCCCGGAGTGTCTGGAGGCTATGGCCTCAGGCCTCTACTCTGAGCTCTTCACCTTGGTCATCTCCCTGGTGAACAGGTCTGCCCCACACTCTGTTTCTCTCACCCTCCCTCGGCCTCACTTCCATTTGAACCAATTGTTAACCATGAGTTATGAAGGTCCAGGCACAATTTAACTCTCATCATCAGCAAGTTAATTTTCATCATTCCAGGCAGTTAATTTTATATGAATATAGGACTCTGGTTTCTCTCTGTTAGCTATTCACCGTCGAATGGTGAGCAAATCGGAGAAGAAATGCACCTAGCATGTAGTTGCACGTACTGTGCTATTGGGTTTCCATAAATGTATTGCTTTTAATCGGCTGCCTCAATTTGGTGGCTGTATGCATATTTCTGCTCGTGTCCATTTTCTTTCTGACTGATACCTGACATGGTGTGTGTTGTGTTGTATTCTCCAGGGCGCTGAAATCCAGTCAACACTCTCTGTGCTCCCTACTGATTGTGGATACGCCGGGCTTCCAGAACCCACGCATGGCACAGCGCCAGCGGGGAGCAACCTTTGAGGAGCTCTGCCACAATTATACCCAGGAGAGGCTGCAGACTCTCTTCCATGAGCGCACTTTTGTCCAGGAGCTTGAGCGATACAAGGAGGTGGTCCTGAGGCTTATTACTTAACCTACACAAATCCCTTCCGTGCTTCTTGACATCATGAGAACGCCGTTACAAATTCAGAGTGCAGATTTCAATCAGATAAAAACATGTGTATGCATTAATTGCGATTTAACAACAGTATTGTTTTGTTCTTTTTCTATTTTTCAGATAAAAATCTGCTTAGTCTTACTCTATATGTTGTGCATATTTTCTCTCTCAATATACTCATATAGACTCAACCAAATCAAATGTCTGGTGGATGATCTCCTTCTTAAACACCTTATCAGTAATTGTGAATTATTTTGATCATGCCTTTTTGCCTTTTCCTTTATTATCAACATTAATGTAGGTGACGAAGCTAACCCTCTACCCCCCTCCCCCAACTCATTTAGGAAAACATAGAGCTTGCTTTAGATGACATAGAGTCCACCACCTCACAGTCTGTAGCAGCTATTGACCAAGCCTCAGCCCAAACCCTGGTAAGCACACTCAAATGTGTTGACTATGCTGATGCTGGTATTCACTTTGTAAGATGTTTTTCTGTACCGAGGCACTACCACCCCGTTTCTCTTCTAACTAACCAAAGGCTGAAGTCTGTCGTTCATGCTCGTTTTCTTGAACATCAGTCTACAATTTGAGATTCATCTCGGCAAGTTTTAATGTCAATTCTATTATGCTGAGAGGCGGTAGAATTAATTGAAGTTGTCACAGTCGTTAAAGAAGTGTGTGAGGACACGCTTGTGCGTCAAGAAGAAAGAAAAGAATATGCGCTTAACCTAAGTGACTACATTCGGTAACAAACAACAAGTCACGCTCAAAGCCAACAGGAAAGCAAATTACTCAAACAAAAAGGCAATTCTGTTGTTATGTGTGTGTTTGTGTGTATGTACACCATTGAACTTGCCTCACACACACACACACATATTTAATTTAGTTTCATCCCTCCAATACACAATCATTTAATTTCCTTGGATAGAATGCCCTAAAGCCCAATCGGGTCGGAATATCAGTTGGTGGTTTCCTTTTTATTCTTCAATGTAGTGATTACAATGAACAGAAGAAGACCCGCTTGTTACTAATGGACGACCATGCCTGACTGTCTGGGTTTTATTTACTTCATATTTAACTAGGATATATATAAAACAAAGCTACTATGGTTAGCTACTATGGTTAAAACGATGCATTGCTTCATGACAAATCATTGATTATTGAACAACCTTGCTTGAAAAACCCATCAGTATAAATCACCACCTGACACACGTGTGTGTGTGTGTATACAGGTGCGTACCTTGGCGAGGACAGATGAGGCGCGTGGCCTGCTGTGGCTGATGGAGGAGGAGGCGGTTCAACCTGGGGGCTCAGAGGAGACGCTGCTGGAGCGGCTGTTCAGCTACTATGGAGAAAACAACGGTAAGAGCCCCGCCTGGGTAAGGGCTAGCCCCGCCTGGGTAAGGGCTAGCCCCGTCTGGGTAAGGGCTAGCCCCGCCTGGGTAAGGGCTAGCCCCGCCTGGGTAAGGGCTAGCCCCGCCTGGGTAAGAGCTAGCCACGTCTGGGTAAGAGCTAGCCCCGTCTGGGTAAGAGCTAGCCCCTGCCTTTGTAAGGGCTAGCCCCGTCTGGGTTGCATGGCTGTCAAACCACTGTGCTGTGCTAAGAACATTGGCAGACCACAGGATGCAGTCCGGGGGGGGTGTAGGTGTTGAGGTGCTGGGATTGTCACTGGGGGAGCAGTTAGCTAGTGGAGCTAGGTATGGGTGAGGGTGATGCCAGGGTTTTGGTGCGTGTAAGATCTTCGGGTGTTGAAAGTACTGGAGCCTATCCAGGGCTTTTTGTGGGATATGATATGATATGAGCTTACACAAACACTCATCAACTCACTCTGCAGGGCCCAGTCTGCTGCTGAAAGGAGAGAAGCCCCAGCACTTCCTGCTGGGCCACAGCTCTGGAACTGACTGGGTGGAGTACGACGCCCAGGGCTGGCTCAGCCACGCCAAGCAGAACCCCGCCTCCCAGAAAGCTGCCACACTGCTGCAGGACTCTCAGAAGTATGGCAACACTTTCACCAATTCACTGTTAAGCCCCATGTCCATGCTGAGCACCGCCTGGGCGCTCCAGACTGCCTTTTTGAGGCGCTAGGCCGAGCTGGATCGGCTCTGCCGGCGGCTGATCGGCAGGTAGAGTGATCATGGCGTAATCTACGCATTGAGTTATCTATACCGTTCAGGATATGCTGAAACAATTCTTGTTTCTTTGTTTCTTGATTTCTCTTGCTGTCTGGCAGTATAGCGGCAGTATATTTGTTGATGAATTATTCCTAAAGAAAACATGATGAGGCCACATAATCTGACTAGAATGTGACCGATTGAAGCCGACTGCCAAGGGTTGCTGAGAGAGGTCAGTGTCAACACTGGGCGACACAAACCCCTCTGAGCTCCCCTGAGGGGGGTGCTGGTGGCGTGGCAGCACCCAGCGTCTAGGTTGAGCTCCGCCAGCGTCCCACAGGGAGTCTCTCACCAGCGCTGACCTCCCCTGGAGCTTCTCAGAGACGTGGGGCTTCATGCAACTAATGACCTGCACGTTTCACCCTTTCATATTTGATGTGGATATTTATATGACAATTTATTCAGCATGTACTGTTATTATTATTATTATTATTATTATTATTATTATTATTATTATTATTATTATTATTATTATTATCATTATTATTATTAATAATAATAATAATAATAATAATAATAATAATAATAATAATAATAACTAGTAATAATATATTTTTTGTTGCTTTTTGTTATATTATGTTTGTTAATGTTTACTTGCTGTACACCCTTTGCTCCAGAATTATAGAATTATTATTTGTAACACTTGTACCTAATTATTTTATACCAATACCATATTATCCAATATCGGCGGCAGTAGCTCAGTGGGTAGAGCGGGTCATCCACTAATCGGAGGGTTGGCGGTTCGATCCCCACCTCCAATTGTCCACATGTCGAACCCCACTAATGTACTGATTGTAAGTCGCATTGGACAAAAGCGTCTGTGAAATGTAAATGAAATAATATTTGTCATTTAAGGAAAATAATTATAATAATATAATAATTTAATCAGAATTGTGCAGGATTGTGCAGCATCGTAAGCATATGGCCACTCAAACAATACTTACTGCAATATGCCACTAATAACTTAATTTACCTCTTTGATTGAAGTGTCAATCTCCGGCTGATTAACCTTATTAAGCCTAGCATTTGGCTTCGCAGAGCTACATTTGTTTCAGTGTGTTTGACGAGATGAAGATATATCTACTTTAATTACTCTTTAATCCGCTGAGACTCAATACTCATTCGTCAAATACTTTATTCCTCCCCCTTTCTTAGCTACAGTTGCCTTCTAAACTGTGGCTGATTATTTTCTGTATGCTAATGTCATCTATCCTTGACTACCTTAACCGTCGCCATGGTTACCAACAGGAAGAACATCAGCGGGCTGTTCATGGGCAGGGCTGGCGGGGCCACTGTGCTCTCCGGCTCCATCGCCGGCCTGGAGGGCGGCTCGCAGCTGGCCCTGCGCCGGGCCACCAGCATGAGGAAGACCTTCACCACAGGCATGGCCGCCGTCAAGAAGAGGAGCCTGGTCATACAGATCAAGCTGCAAGTGGTGAGGAGGACTCCACTAGTGTGGAGTACTCCAGGTTCAACCTGGAGTATTTATATGATTGTAATTGTTTATATTTTAGTCAGAAATGTCCCTCTGGATGAATAAAGTATCCATCTATCTATCTCTATCATTTGGCAGAAGAGAAATTAGGTGGAGAACATCCATGGTTTGTTAGTGCTACTGCAAAAGGTTGGAGCGTGGAGAACATAGTGGTGCACCACTGTGTTTGGTGGATGGAAATGTTGACCTTGGACACTTGGACATTTTACCAGCCCCAATTTTTTTGACACTGATAATGAAAACAAAGAAACAAATGACCATACTTTTGTAAAATATATACAGGTATATACCAAAAAAAAATATATTTACATATTTTATGTGTTCACCAATTACACCCTCACCAAAATGGTCCATTCCCTCAGCGTGTAGATGGCTAACTTAAGTTGTATACATTGCAGGTTGTAGGAGTAGTAGTTTAACCCACTTTTACCCTAGAGCAGTGGGCTACGGGTTCACTTCTGATATTCCAACAAGCCCTTTCCTGTCTCAAGTTGAGCCATCCAGATAAACAATTCTGAAGTATTTATGTTTGGTCAATATGTTTGGTCCAACCCCTACCCATAATAGTCCTTACTGTAACCGATGGGTTTGACATATTATCCGACAATAAGAAACACCTGCTACTTTCCCACCCTGGTTACAGTTGAAATCACAGCACATCAATCAGTCAAGTGCTTTCTTACGACTACTTTCTACAATTTCTACGTTTCTAAAGTCCCACAACAATGTTACGGCTAAGAAAAGTGTTTCCGAGATTTCCATCATATGCAGCAATATGCCATAGGGGGTTCTGCAAGATAAGGAATATATTTAATTTTTCTTGTTTTTCCTCTTTCAGGATGCTTTAATTGACACGGTGCGCAGATCCAGGATCCATTTTGTCCACTGCCTCCTTCCCAAAGTTGAGTCTGTCGGTGTGGTGGGGGACCCCCGAGTCGCCCACGGGGAGACCCCCGACTCTGGCCTCATGACGCTAGATGTGGGTCTGCTCCGGGCCCAGCTCCGTGGCTCTAAGCTACTGGATGCTCTGCGCATCTACAGGCAAGGTACTGGAACTGTGTCTTTTTAAGGTACTGGAACTGTGTCTTTTTAAGGTTCTGGAACTGTGTCTTTTAAGGTTCTGGAACTGTGTATTTTAAGGTTCTGGAACTGTGTATTTTTAAGGTACTTGAACAGTTTTTTGGCTTCTCCATTCTTCCAGAGAAACCAAAATTATATTAAGGCTTTTCCTCACTGGTTAAAAATTGCGCAAATTGTTGCTTATATGCTTTAATATTGCCATTCCAAAATAAATCACCCATGCCTACTTTGCCGACTAAGCCTTTCCTGGGGAGCTGGGTCAGATTGTATCCTCGAAAACTTTTTCTTTCTCAGTTTCTGTTTTGGCTCATCCTCTTGAAAAAACATGACAGTGGCACTTGCTTTGCTTGAGAATAAAATGAATATTGCTGAATATTGATCCCCCCATGCACCTCTTGCCTGTCTCGGCTGCCCCCCCCCTCCCTCCAGGGTACCCTGATCACATGGTGTTCTCTGAGTTCCGGCGACGCTTCGACGTGCTGGCGCCACACCTGACCAAGAAGAACGGCCGCAACTACATCGTCACAGACGAGAGGAGGGTATGTTCGTTGATATTGTTACACACACACGTGCTCTCACTCACACACACACACACACACACACACACACACACACACACACACACACACAGGCTCTTTTCTTACCTCCACCCGTTCTCAGTTCATTCTTCCCATCCCCTCACCACTCCAAGAGGCACTCTTGTGTGTAATTAATTATGATTGCGCAGGCTGGCAGCATACGACCGCTGTACTGATTAATTACTGGCAGGGCCAAGAAGAGGTTTTGCTTTCCTCTACCACCACCGCCACCCCCCCTCCTCCCCGTGTCTCTCTGTTTTTTTCTCTTCTTTTTTTCCCTCTCCCTCTTGCGTCTCCTCTTGCTGCCTGCCTCGTTATCTTTCAAGTCTCTTTTGTAAAGGAGGTCGAGTGCTTCATGCACATCTCCAAGCATATGATTAATGTCTGCTGCTGTCTTTTCTCACTAGCCGGCACCTTTTGGTGATTAGCTGCTTTTTTTTTTTTTTTCAAAGCTGATTAAAGGAAGGGATCCCATTTGCATACGTGTTTAGACTACAATGCAGTGGTGGACCTAAAGGGTTTAGCTGGCATTATATATAACGGTTTGTATGCCTTCATGCATTGAGCTGTATATGAATACAAATATTGGTAGTACTCACTGGTCTTTTTGATGGGCTTTGTGAAATTGTCATTTTTAAAGCTTAGTCACAATAGGCCACTATACAATCGAAACATTTGTGTGCAAAATATTTGTTTGCTAAATCTCCTCCTTATTGTCCCTTTTTGCCCAAACAACCACTGTTTTCTCTCCCACTAACACCCTGGCTTGACATAATGCCTAGCAGCTAGCTGCTTCACATGCATGCATGTATGTATGTATGTGTGTGTGTGTGTATTGTGTGTGTATGTATGCATGTTAGTGTGTGCACTGTAAAGGCCTTCTCTTTAAAGACATCAACGGACTCAAATGTTATAGAGGCTTCCACTGAAAAGTGAAATGTCGGAGCAAACGGCTCGTCTTCCACTTACTTTGGATTTAAGATGCAGGGTGAGGAGGGAAGGTGTTTATCTATATGTGTGTTGAATGTTGATCAGGGTGTTTGTTGTGACTTGGCAAACAGGTCACAAAATGTGCAGGCCACTCGAGGTAACCGGATCTCTGAAGCTATCCCCATTTTTTATTTGTGTGTGTGTGTGTGTGTGTGTGTGTGTGTGCGTGTGCGTGTGCGTGTGTAGGCAGTGGAGGAGCTGTTGGACTCGTTGGAACTGGAGAAGACCAACTACCACATGGGGCTTAGTAGAGTAAGTGAAAACTATTATAAAATGTTCTTGCTATTCGTTTTTATTTCTACCCATATTAAAATGTACTTAAAATTGCTGAAGGAGTTCCAAGTGTGTTTGACCTATGTGGGCTTTTTTTTCTTGACTGAAAGAAAAAAAGAAAAAGAAGTCTGAGAATTTATGAATCTATATCTACTGTACATGAACATATATCTATATTATAGATCCATATTATGAACTGTTCCCTTCAGGTGTTCTTCCGAGCTGGGACTCTGCCCAAGTTGGAAGAGCAGCGTGATGTGCAGACCAGAAGGAACCTCACTCTGTTCCAGGCTGCTTGTCGGGGGTTCCTGGCCAGGCAGGCCTTTAAGAAAAGAAAGGTAACATGTTTGACCCTCAGCTAAACACAATCACATACCGAGACCGCTCAACTAAACTACACAGCTAGAGCGCTAAACCACACCACAAAACCAAGGCCATTGGAGCGAATATCGGGAGTTGATTATAAATCAAATAATAATTTCAGCATTCAATTAAAAACTACTACCAGCCATGATGCAAATATGCGGCATATTCCTACAATAATCGTTGAATAATTGTGAAGACGAGTGATGCTCCATGTTCAATAGCTAACATAGGCTATCACTCCTTCGTAGAAAGTTGGCATCCAAAATGAAACCCTTCATACCCGTCATACAACTGCACACCTTCATGTTATCAAAAGCACCTTATAATCACGTACCAAGGTGCAATTAAACATTGGCTTGTAGCGCCAACTGCTATCCAGATGAATGATTAAGATAGCGATAGCGATAATTATAGGTCTATGAATGTAGTATCACTATGGATACAATTTGAGCGCTGTGTGTTGGGAAACGTAAATAAGCTGTTTCCTCCGCCATCTCCTACAACATGTACAGTGTCCATGGTTAAATTACATTAACGCCATCCAGACGCAGCGTTATTATAATATCATATTATAATATCATCATTTGTGCCTAATATATTATTAACTTGGCAAGAAATGTTTTTATTAGTAGAATGCCCTCTTGTGGACAGAACAACCACATGCTGATGGTGGCATTGGCGATCCATATGCCTGTGTTTACAGTGCATAATAAATGAAAATAGGTACATAGTAAATTAATAATTGGCTAATTTTGAGCATTGCAATTTTGAATATTATAAGTAATATGGAGTGAAATTTGAATGGGATTATACAGAAAGATTGATTGCTGTAAAGCCAATATCTCAAAACAAATGCTTAAATGAATGCATTGTGGCAGAAGGGCTGAGAGTCACTGAGGGGAACGATGGAAGTGCTGCAACTGTTTTGGTAGAAGTAGGTCCATTTGATGCTTGAACTTAAAAACAAAATTGTCCTGTACATTTAACCTGATACCAAAGTGAGAGCGAATACAGAAACATAAGCCGCGCCTCACCATGGGGAATGGTCACATGGAGCTAATACCTTCACCCCCACGTGCCTTCGCTCTGTCACTCTTTCCCCTCTCCTGCCGTCGCTGGCTTTTATGTCATGCACTGTTTCTCACTCGACACCGTCACTCCAACATCCACGGGCGAGTGGCAGTGTGTCGAGGATTTTACCGGCAGCCCTGCAGTGGTAAGCCTAATTAAATTGTTGCCTAAAGACAGAACTCTCCCCCCTGACTGAGAACAGGGGGGCTCAGGCAGTAGAAAAAGAGTGTCTGTGTGGCTCCATGGCAGGTGCCAGGTGGGAAGGAGAGTGAAAAGTCAATGAAAAAAGCCAGTCCTTATTATGGGTGTTTCCTTCTTTGAGAAGTCCCTCTGTTTACATATATTGATGCTCTGCAGCTGTTAAAGCACTCATTCTTGCATTTATGTGATTTTGTTGAAAAAAGCAGTGTTAAAACAAGGAGAAGGATTCTAAATCGGAGCGGAACAATGTAACCTATTACCATTATACCCACAGCCTCAAACAGCACAGTTATGGCTACACTAATGTTTTTCAAGTAGAATTGTCAGTGTGTGTGTTTGGGTGTGACAAGGGGTTCGCCACTCCTGCGTTAAGAGTATCTTCCAAGGCCTGCCAAATAAATTCAATGATTTTGAAAAAGTGCAAGCATTTTCCTCTACGTTGCAACCGGAAAAATTAACGTACCAAGGGAAATACAAGGTAAAAAGAGGCATATGTTTCTCATCCCTATACAAGCGGTCCAGTACAGAAAACAACAGCTCCATTCAGCTGCACCATCACCGCACTATGAATGGCCTGGCCGTGAGTCTACGATAATTGGACACCCACTTGGCTCTGTAGCCAGGAGGGAAAAATAGACTCACCCATTATATCGGCTTGAGGAATAGAAGGAAATTGATTAGATAAATGTACGTGAGATTGCAATGAATTTCATAGAACACCATTTAGTAAGGCTTACTGCACACCGTGAGTACCTGTAATAACATAATTACAAAGAAATGACGTGTTTCACTTTTAAAAAGGGGGTTGTACCGATACAGATGTACACACTGTTCAAAAAAAACAACAACACTGTTTTCAAAGAAGGTGCTCACACTGCCACATCAGCTGCAGTCAAACCCCAGCGCTAGCTCTCAACAAAACACCTTGCTCCACCCATAATCAGGACCCAAAAATCGATGTGCTATAGCCCTGCCATTTCCAATCTGCTACACTGGGCTTCTCGACTTCTATGAGACCCACTTTATTCTATTTGAATCTGTTTTTGAAATAGTGGCATGATCCGTAGCAGACAACCCCAATGATGTGAGTGGTGGCACAGCCCACTCACACACAGCCCAGCAGAGCACTCATGTGGAACCTCGTCTCAGAAGAGACGCAGTCTGAACCGCAGAATGCATTTATTTGCTTTTGATTGTTGTAGATATTTACCAGATAAACACAACTCGGGTGGTGTAATTTAATAAGGATTTTAAAATACACTTTGCCCTAGTGAGACGTCATGGTTGGGCATGTCACATACCCATTTTATTTTATCATGCTGTTTAAGAATAGGACCTAGGACAGGACAGTACTGGTTCTTACAGCAACTGTTGACATGGACAATTCCACTATTCCTTTCTTTCAACCTTGGGGCCCAGTATGTTGGGTTAAATGTACCATGAGAGCTTGCCTTTTGTCCTGTATTCTTGCTGATATAATTCACAAACTGCCTCACACCAGCCCACACATTATCTGCCAAAATCACACTCCCGGGAGGGTGCCGGGCTAAAAGGGACAGCATGAATACTGCCAGGGCTCTGAGGCACGTTTTCACATGTCTGGATCTCCAATAAATGGCTTTAAAGGAATCGCAGAGTTGTTTAATTCCAAATTCATCATATTGCGTCAAGAAGGGGAGTTTGCTGGGTTAGTGTTTGCTTTCCGTTAGCCGGCTCCATTGACTTGCAGAGTTTCAGTGGCCTAGCGCCTATTGTGTGTGAGGGGAATTCTCTTTTAATTACTTTCCAAAGATTTCCAATGTGTTCCGAATAGTCGCTCATTCAAAACGATTGCCAGAAACAGCACAACAAGATTGTAGTTTTTTTCTGCACATCACAGGTAGCCTAAATCATGCTGCTGAATTATCTGTGTGTTTGTAGACAAACTACAATCTTGTCGTGTTGTTACGGTCAAGTCACTTGAGCAAGACATATTTAATCGATAATTTGCACACCTGTGATTTCGTACAAGCAACTGAAATTAGTTCCTGTTAGTCGGAGTAGTTCTGACATACCCAGTCAGATGGCGAACAGAAAAGAAAGATGCATCAACAGAGCATTTCAAGGATCATTTAAGTATCGTGTCATACGGTTGCTCTCGCCCCTGCTTTCATCGTGCAACAATGTTTTGTATGTCTCCTCCAGATCCAAAACTTGGCCATCCGCTGCATCCAGAAGAACATCAAGAAGAACCGTGGGGTGAAGGGCTGGCCCTGGTGGAAGCTCTTCACCACCGTCAGGCCCCTCATTGAGGTGCAGCTCACCGAGGAGCAGATCCGGGGCAAGGACGTGAGTGCTGCCTAATGCCTTGAAGCGAGTTTCACCACATCAGAGCATTTATTCTCTACACGCCAGCACTGAATCACCGCCCACTTTTTTTTTTTTTGTATAATTTTTTTATTTGGAAATGTTTATGAACAGAGAATACACTGAGCACACATTTTAACAGACATATCCATCGTTTTTTTGTTGTTTTTTCGTTTACATCACCGCCCACTTTTTAATAATGTTCTGCTCTGGTGTCGGTCGTGTCACTCGGCCCAATGTGACTTTTCACCAAGCCAACCAGTGTCTTGCAGGTGGGACGTGGGGAAAATGACGCTGACTGAGTCTGTGTGTCCATTGTGAGCAGCCGAAAACAACAGACCTTTGAATCCTTCTTCTAAAGTCTATGGATTTTGCTGCTATTCAAGCTGTTTTGAACAGTGGGCAGAAATATCGTCTCTAAAATGAACAACAGAGCCCCTTCATATCTGAAATCGTTATCTGTGTAATGATTGGTTACGTTGGAAGCAACCCTGCCCAAAAACATCTCAGATGGAATAACTTCAGACTGAATTATGTAGTAAAACCAAAATCTGACCCAAGGCAAAACATTTTTTTTAATATTTTTTAGAATCGATACATCTTACAATAATACACTATGCAGATAAGACGTCATATATTCTACTTCAAGCGTTGAAATAAATGTGTTGGTTCTTGATTAATTTTCCAGGAGGAGATCCAGCAGCTGAAGCAGAGATTAGAGAAAGTGGAGAAGGAGAGGAACGAGCTGAGACTCAACAGTGACCGTCTCGAGAGTCGGGTATGACACACACACACACGCACACACACACACGTACACACGCACGCACACACACACACACACACACGTACGTGCGCGGGTCAATTCGGGCCTTCGACACTTGAAACAATTTCACAATTTCACAAGCAACAGTGTGCTAACATTTGTGCGTGTGTCCCTGAACCAGATCACAGAGTTATCATCAGAGGTTGCTGATGAGCGTAACACAGGCGAGTCTGCCTCACAGCTGCTGGAGACGGAGACCTCCGAGAGACTACGCCTGGAGAAGGACATGAAAGATCTGCAGGTTGGTAGGCCCTGTGTACACACACGCACACATGCACACACACACAGTTCTTCCTAGAAACAGCTCTGTCAGTCACTGAAATAGCTTCAATTGAAGGTTAAAAGAAGTGCACTTTTGATCCGAGATTGGGTTCTGCACAAATAGATTTCTCCAGAATTTGTCGGTGGCCTTAAAAAACACAAATCTGCAGCATGTTGTTGTTTTCAGCGTGACCCTGTCTTGGTTAGCACTCAACCAGGTAGTCATGGTAGCACATTTCTTTTACAATTTCTTAGTCGTTTTAAATCATCACTAGATCATCAATAAGTGCATTCTTCGCTGTCATTTAATACAACTGCTTCAGGAAGAGATATATGAATGCAACAACGTAATTTGTCATGTCCTGGTGGTTAGATGACATTTTTCCTTTTGTACACACACTCACACAGCCAGATACATTGCACATTGTCATTGTGAAATCATGTTGTCCACCTACCTCCACCCACCCCCTGGGCTTTGAGTTCCACTGTTGTGACATTTTCTATCGTTCTTTATATTCCTGGTCATTTTGAGTGTCCGCCACATCCTAATCACTTTTTTTTTAACAGAGAAGAAATATGTGCATGTGTTTGGATGCGTGACTGTGTCGACTCTCTATATTTTGTAGTTAATGAGAAGTTCTCCCTGTCAACCCACTTCCTCTCCCTCTGTGCCTCTCGCCAGTCCAAGTTTGACAGCATGAACAAACAGATGGAGTCGATGGAGATGGAGGTGATGGAGGCTCGACTCATCAGGGCCTCCGAGCTCAACGGGGAGATGGATGATGATGACACAGGTTTGATTGACACACATTTGCACACGTGCAGTAAGATGTTCAAAAACGTCCAAGAGCACATTCAGTACACTACCAAAGGGTGTTGCCAACGTTGATGCATGGGAAGGTTTCAGGAACCAACTGAACCGGATTTGCTGTTAGTCAAGTAACCTGCAGAACCACACCACTGATTGGTGGCATATTCCGCTCATACCTGTTGTTGTAACAAAAACATTTTGAAACCATGTACATTTCATCAATTTATCCTCATTTTAATCTAAAACACATGATAGATATTCTCTGTAGACTTGATTGTTAAAACTGAATTTGAATAGAAATGTCAATATGACAAATATGGATATTGTTTTACAGACTGAACACTCAAAGCCTTTTTTCCTTTTTAAAACATATCACGTGTTTTGTTGTTTTTAATTTCTATAGTTTACATTTAGAAGTTAAATATGCATTTTAATAGGTAGTTTTACAATCAAATTAGAGTATAAAAATTACATTTGAAGTGATATTTAAAACAACTTCCAGAAACAACACAACAAGACTGTGGTTTGTGTACAAACAGATAATTCGGCACTATTTTCAGCACTGTGATTATTAGGCTAAATACTACCCAGCCAGAAGCAGCTGATCTTATCACAGGTAGCTTAATAATCACAATGCCGAAAATAGTGCCAGATTACCTGTTTATAGACAAGCTACAGTCTTGTTTTGTTGTTTCTGGCATACGTTTTGAATCGTCGACTATTCGTAACTCTTTAGATAGTAATTAAGAGTACTCCCCTCACATGGACCGGAGCTAGGCGACTATAACTCTGCCAGTCGATGGAAGTGGCTAACTGAAAGTGAATGACAAGCAAGAAAGCATATTCTGTATAAGTGGTTAGTTTATGTCTTGTTATGTGTTAGCGTGTTTTTTTCCCTTCTTTCCTGCACTACCTATAATTTGCTCAGGTCAGCAAACATCAGATCAGATTTTACCATTTCGAAAAACATGGCGGTCTATTGTCCAGCTCGTCTTTGCAGCATAAATGTAAAGTAGACTTTTCCAAGCCTTTTCGGCTTTACAGTGCGTCTATGATTATACAGTGTTTTGATCCTGTACACTGACACATGCTGGGGGCTGATTCATCCATCCATCCAGGAAATGTATTCCAAAAATACAAATCGAATGTCTCTCGGCCCGCAGGAGGAGAGTGGAGGCTCAAGTACGAGAGGGCCATCAGGGAGATTGAGTTCACCAAGAAGCGGCTGCAGCAGGAGTTGGATGACAAGCTGGAGGTGGAGCAGCAGAACAAGCGGCAGCTGGAGAGGAGGGTGAGGCGGCACACACACACACACACACACACACACAAACCACAAGGGCTGACAGGAGGTCAACATGTTCCTTTTCTTCGTGCCAAACAGCCCAAAAAAAGACCTAGACTTAGACAACACAGTTTCTACCTATAAGCACAACAATACCATCAAATCAAATCAAGTTTATTTGTAAAGCACATTTAAAAACAGCTGTAGCAAAGTGCTGTACAGTGCATTGATGACAATGGGCACACAAGAACACACACAAGAAACATATGGAATACCATGAATAACAGTAGGCCTACATGGGAGTCAAAACAGGGAAACTACAAGTTTATATATATATATATATATATGAAAGTGACTGAGGTTGTTTATAATCTAGGGGCTGCAACAACAAATGCACAATCTCCCTTGAGTTTAAATGTGGACCACGGCACTGCCAAGAGTTCTAGGCCAGGTAACTTGGGACCCTGGGGGTTGCAGGGGTGCAGAGGAGCTCTGACAAATAAGCAGGTGGGAACCCATTCCAGGCTTTAAGAACAAACAGTAGAATTTTTTATTTGGCTCTGAAGCGTTTGGGGAGCCAATGAAGAGAGGCCAGCGGGGGTGATGTGAAATGAAATGTTTCACCTTCTGACAAATGTACTTATTGTAAGTCGCTTTCGGTAAAAGCATCTGCTAAATGCCCTAAATGTAAATGTTAATGTGATGTGTTCCCTCCTCCTCTACACAGTCAGTAGCCTGGCAGAAGTATTTTGGACTAGTATAGCAAGTTACAGTAATCCAGTCGATATTAAATAAAATCATTGATGACTTTTTGAAGATCACAGTATGAGACAAATTTGACACGTTTGATTTTGGAGATGTTTTTTAATTTGGAGAAGCTAACTTTTATTACTGATTTGAGCTGTTTTTCAAATTTATGGGCTGACACAAATATCAGACAAAGATTGTTGGCAGTCTGTTTGACATAGGCAGCTAGCTGGCCCAGGTTTTTAGTAATAATTTGTATGGAATCGGTAGGGCCGAATATAACAACTTCAGATTTGTTATTCAATTGAAGAACGTTTTGAGACATCCAGCAGTCTATGTCCTCAAGGCATTTTTTTTATTCCTTAAAGTGTGCTGGTCATCAGGAATCAGGGGGGGTGTAAAGCTGTATATCATCTGCATAGCAGTGGAAGTAAATATTGTATTTTTGAATGATATGATCCAGAGGGAGAACGTAAAAGGAGAAAAGTATTTGGACCAATACTCCTTCTTGAGACGGTAAATGATTATGGTATGGTCATCAGTGTCAAAGGTAGCAGTTAGGTCTAATAGCAGTTGTAGTGCCCAATCTCCAGAATCAGTAGCAAGGAGCAGGTCGTTAGATACTTTTAGCAGGGCTCAATCTGTACTATGGAAGGCCCTGAAACCAGATTGGAATTTCTCATGGATGTTCTTGTGGTTCAGACATGACATAAGCTGTAACAGAACAACCTTTTCAATAGATAAGAATGGTTGTTTAGATATGGGTTTGAAATTATTGAGATGGGAAATAAATAAAATATATATAATTTTTTTTTTTAAATAATAATAAAAAACGATATACTATAAATATATATATATATACTAAAATATAATGTTTTGTCCTATATGCAATGAACAGATATACAGACATAATAAATCTAAAAATATCAAGTATATCTAACTGATATTGGATGACCCGCACACACTCCCACAACACAGATTGTTATGTTTGTACAAAAGTAGCACATAAAAATCACAGCAAATACACAATTGTTCTGCTTTCATCAGCTTTGCCTGCTGTTCCTTCTCTTTTATCCATTTTCCTTCTCAATGTCGTATTGTTGTGCTCTTACAAAACTTTCCCGCTGAAGATGGCGTAGATCCTGTTGAAACCAAAATGTGGACAGACTAGCCTTGGCTGGGCAGTAACGCATTTCCGCATTTGTGCATTGTGTTGTAAAAAAAAAACTCCATCAAATGAAATAACCTATAATGTGTTGTTTTTATTTTGTTGAATATGGTAGGAAGTAAGGCAAAGACTCACCTCTGACAAAAGCCAATGCTAATTTCTGTTAATCTCGTCACGTAGTTAGTTGCTCTATTTCAGATGAAACTGTTTAGATTGCCCCGTTGATTGCTCCACCTTGCTCGAGCACCACCATTGTTTTGAATTCTGCAGACTGCGGAGCTGTGCTCCTTTCTCAGCTATGAACTAAGGCCGCCTCCCCCTAGCGCTGATTGGTCTGTTAAGTTTGTGGGTGGCCAGACTGATCTTCAGCGTGAAACTGAAATGTGAACTCACAAGATCAGGATGTTCTCACAGGAAAATATATTTTTTAATTTGACCTTTTTGCAATGTGATCTCCAGATCAGTGACCTGCAGGCAGATAACGAGGAGTCCCAGCGCACCAGCCAGCAGCTGAAGAAGAAGCTCCAGAGGCTGACGGCTGAGCTGCAGGACACCAAGCTGCACCTGGAGGGACAGCAGAGCCGCAACCACGATCTGGAGAAGAAGCAGAGGAAGTCAGTACACACGCACGCACGCATGTATCCATTAGACCCAAACATCTGATGAACACATGCAAATCCACATGCACATGAATGACTGAAGCTTGTGCCGGTCTAATATACGGAAATCCATAAGCATGGTACCTACTTTCAGAGCATGTAGCATACTGTGCTTCACAGCCACGCAAAACACGCAGCAATATAGTCTAATGACAGCTTTTCAAGGCGTTGACGTTACCCCATGGCTACCCCATGGTTTTGGGTCTAACTGTCCCCCATACACATGCACACTCAGTCACACGCACACATGCACATCCTCAGGATTGATTGTCTTTATTTCCAACAAACAAACTGTCTAGTACTTGCCTTGTACTATGTCTGACTAGCTGCACCATTCACTGACTTTCTGACCGACTGACTCTGTGCTAACAACTATCCCCCCTCCCTCCTTTGTTCCTCCAGGTTTGATAGCGAACAAAGTGTTGCACAAGAAGAGGTGCAGAGAGAGAGGAGCCAGAGGGAGAAGCTGGGCAGAGAGAGGGATGTTCTGGCTGGAGAGGTCTTGGGACTTAGACAGCAGCTAGAGGTATGCTAACAGAACAATGGGTTTTTTTGTGTGTCATCATAATCACTCAATCGTAACACACTTGAGCAGTTTCTCTCTATTATAAGCTCTCCCTCTATGTTCTGTATTTCTATATTCCATGTTCTCCTTTTGTGATCAAATTCCATGTCAACATCTATGCAAAATGACACCACAGAACCTTTCAGCCTGATAATCTTTGTACATGTGTTCATACTAGTTCAATTGTTGTTATCATAATAACAACGAAGCAGCAAAGCAGGGAAGCATTAGTTAAATATTATTTAACTAATGCTTCCCTGCTTTGCCCACAACTTCCCTTCTTGTAACATGATCTACAGGACAAGGACCTGGAGTTGTGTGCTGTGAACCTGAAGCTAGAGCAGCTGGATGCTGAGCTACAAGACCTGAACTCCCAGGAGTCCAAGGACGAGGCCTCCCTGGCCAAGGTGCGGAAGCAGCTGCGGGACATCGAGGCCAAAGCCAAAGATCAAGAGGAGGAGTTGGACGAGCAAGCAGGAACCATTCAGATGCTGGAACAGGTACGGCACCATCTCATGTTCCCCCTGGTGTCCTGCAGTAAAACCTGCCATGGTTCAGCCCAGATGACAACACATGAGGAGCACGGCACAACATTTTGGGGGCTCTCTGTTGGGGCTCTATTCTGAACGTGAAAATTCAAGACTTTATATTGTGTTTGCCCCGACGCGGCCGCATGCTTTTGACTTTACAGCCCCAAGGCTCCTAAAGCCAACTCACCTTGAGGTCAACTTGTTTTTCAATGTCCTACAAAATCCTGAGATAGTTGAATGGAAGTAAATGGATGATGTTGTTTTTGTGGCGTCAGGCTAAACTACGGTTGGAGATGGAGATGGAGCGACTGCGCCAAACACACTTAAAGGATGTCGAGAGCAAAGATGACGAAGTCGAGGAGATCAGACAGTCCTCTAGTAAGAAGGTAAGCAGGAAGACATTTAAATGGTTGATGATTGACAATGTGTGTCTGAGGCTTATTTAACAAAATGTTCCCCATTTTCATATGGCAGTGTATTGTTAGTGTTAGTCTTAAAGGAAGAATAAGTAAATATGCTTACAAGTAAGTAAGATACACAATCCCAGATAAATATTTGCTCGCAAAATGATCCATCTGCCGATGTGTGTACTACTAACTAGATTAGACTAGAGGGAGGACACAGGTTTATTTTCATTAAAAAGTTAGCATAGGTACACAAAGGCTCAACTCCTGAACAACTCTTTATTTTATATCCCGAAATACATAAACGATAAATAGCAACACTTTCTTTCCTTCAATGCCATTGCAATAACAATGCAGCATTTATTTTTGTCTTCTTGACTTCAGGCTTTATTGGGATTTTATGGCCAAGGATATTTGTTTACACAGTTTTTTATGGGTTGATTTATGGATTGATTTTATGTCATTAATTGTGTTAATGGAGGGCGTTCTCTTAATGGCGGCCCTTGGTGAATGCAGACTCTGCGAGGTAATACGCTGCATGCGTGTGTCTGGTAATGTGTTCAGCTGAGGCAGATGGAGGTCCAGCTTGAGGAAGAATATAATGACAAGCAGAAGGTTCTGAAGGAGAGGAGGGAGTTGGAGGCCAAGCTGTGTTCAGCAAAGGAGGAGGTAAACAAACATACACATACACAC
>OMKI01012070.1:14510-24510 GCA_900302315.1 Phycis blennoides | reverse complement strand
CACTGTTCTGCTCAGTGGAATGGCACCGCCTTTGTTCTATACGTTGAACCGCATCATTTACACGTTTTTAAGATGTTTAATCAATCAAACGCTTCTATAGTCTCTTCACGATGCTTTGTCCTGATCGGATGTGAACATGTGTGCCTAATCAGACAGAACGGAGCTCTCCAGAGACCGGCTGATCTCATAGAGTTCATAGTTCTATATTAATGATGGTATATTTGCTTATGTTATAGTAAATTAGGGTAATGGTAGCATATATTTTCAAATGTTAAATTGAATGCAGAGGCTGACATGAACAGACACATTGTTGTCATATTGTGTTCATTTGTTTGTACAAGCTGGTCGGTCATTTAGCCATTTATCCTCCTATAGACAGCTGTGGGAAAGACTTGGATGCCAATTTATTTTTTCAAGGGTTTAAACCACGGAAAAGACAAAAAAATTGGGCATCATTGAGTCGCATATACTGTATATATGTAGATATATATATATATATATATGTATCTACATATACTGTATATACATATGATATAGGATTTGCTGATCCCTCGACAATGTTTGTGGCCTGAAGTACCAATATGCATATATAGCATCTATTTACATCTGAGTGTGGGAAATGGACACTCCTTCCTAGAGTGACTTCCTATTATCATTCTCAGAATCGGCGTCCATTTTCATTTAATCATGAAATCTTCATAAAGATAACATAATCCTCATGCAACAGCAATGATGACAGCTGCGTAATGTGTTCCCTCTTGATTGGCAGGAAATGGACATCGAGAGCCTCGAGGCTGCCAACCAGAGCCTGCAGGCTGATCTCAAGCTCGCCTTCAAGAGGATCGGGGACCTTCAAGCAGCCATTGAGGATGAGATGGAGAGTGATGACAATGAAGACCTCATCAACAGGTACAAATGCTGACCCGACAGGCAAGACGAGAGAGGCTCAGGGTTCAAGGAGTCCTTGGATTACAGAATTTGATATTAAACTACTACTTTTTGGTGAAATTATTTATTTGATTAGTTATTTTCAACTTGCCATTGTGTTCCTCAATCAGCCAAGTGCTCGATTTGACTGACAGCATTTGACCAAGTTAGTCAAAATCAATTGAAGAAGATCACACCGATTAGCTTGTCTGCAATAACACAAAAATGTGGTGAACCCTTTTATGAGGGAGCCTCCATCTTCTGTCTCAGATGTCGTCTTTGCATATGTTGAGTGACCAAACGGAGTCCCCTGTCCTCGCACCAGTGTCCTTAGAATACGTGTTCAGTCTGCGAGTGCAGAAGCCAAAACTACTACTTCATTGAGCAGCTCCATGAGTCAGATGTAGCTAGAATGTGTTTTCCCTGTAAACGCCAGGCGAGATGGGAATTAGAAAGTCGATGTCTGTGCCATTGTCAGCATCAGTAAGTATTTCCTAAAAATATCCAAATGATGCGAGATCGAAAAGTCAAGTTTGTTTCATTTTTTCATCGGTTTTTCGTCATTCATGTTTATTTTTGTCTCTTGTGAAATTTTATTGTTTCTTTTAACATGCTGTTTTTTTTTTTTTGATTCCTTTCATCATTGGTGGCTGTCCACCATTACCAGTTTACAAGACATGGTGACAAAGTATCAGAAAAGAAAGAACGGAACGTGAGGAACTGAAGCTCGTGTTACAGTTTGTTGTCATCAGTTTGTAGCCTTGCAATATTTCTCCTGCTTGAAGTGACGTCGTACCGTAGTGCATGCACAGTAGAGCAACACCGAATACAAACCACAGCGCTGCTTTTACAGTCTGACCGCCTAGTAGGCTACCCTTTAAATGGCACAACTACTATCTTAATGACTCAAGTCGCTAACCTTGAAAATGATTAAAAACTAATGATTCTAAATAATAATTAAAATGATCACTCTGCGCGGCGGTCCTGCGTGGCGTGCAGAGGTTCCCTAACTGATCCAGATCCAGACTTCACCCTCCGCTGCACGACGGCTCAAGCTGCATGCTCCAACACTCACTGACGCTGTGTTTCCCCCACCCCAAAAGCATGAGACAAAACCCTCCCAGTGTAATCTGTGTGAATAACCCTCAACCAAGGCCGTAAGGGGAATAGTAAGTACATATTGCATAGCTTCTGTTGCCTTGTGTCAGGAACATCGGGGCCAGTTGCTAAAATAACAGCCGGTCTGGGTTTCGGTTCCCTGTGAGGATTTCCTGGCCCTGCTCTTGTGTTGTCCTCCGTCTGAGGCAGAGCTGTTGGGACTCTGACGCCTTGTTCCAACAACATTGTGCAGCCGGCGGCCCCTCGTTCACCCGGGGACCATCTCTTAATATTTAATTGGCCATCTTTCGGGGTGGATGACACTGTCTGGGGTTGCATGTCTGCTGCCATCCTAATCTGGAAAAGAGAGACGTGTACCTCATCAATCTTTGACTGGCTCTTGCTTTAATAATAAATTGTGCTCAAATGTCCTAAAAAAGGAAGAAAAAAAAAGAGAAAAGAATCCATTCTTCGTATGGAGGCGAGCCCATTGTTAACCTCACGTTCCTGGTCCCCCCAGTCGTGTGTGTGTGTGCGTGTGCGTGTGTGCGTGTGTGTGTGTGTGTCTGTGTGTGTGTGCGTATGCGTGCGTGTGTGTGCCTGCCTTCATCTACCTGCTTACTAGCGCTGCTGTTTACTTCTTGATTGGAAGGTGTGTAAGCATCTAAGGAATGCATCTCCCCACTGTATTCTTCCTGTTGGTATTTCCATAAAAACTGCTGTGGCACATTTTACAATTGAACATGTAAGGAAATGCGCAAGCCTCGAAAAAAACCCACATGAATACTTACATTCCCTGGTGTGATGCTTCGGACGAAAGGTTCGCTTCGAAGTACAGAATAGTTAATTGTTAATCAGGAAGCCTACATTTGCCTTTCCGTGTTCCGAGAGCCCCTCAGGGGCGTGATCCTCTTCAGACGTCTGCAGCGTGCACCACGAGGGCCTCTAAGACGGACACAGAGCGAGGCCAGCGTGCACCACGAGGGCCTCTAAGACGGACACAGAGCGAGGCCAGCGTGCACCACGAGGGCCTCTAAGACGGACACAGAGCGAGGCCAGCGTGCACCACGAGGGCCTCTAAGACGGACACAGAGTGAGGCCAGCGTGCACCACGAGGGCCTCTAAGACGGACACAGAGCGAGGCCAGCGTGCACCACGAGGGCCTCTAAGACGGACACAGAGCGAGGCCAGCGTGCACCACGAGGGCCTCTAAGACGGACACAGAGAGGCCAGCGTGCACCACGAGGGCCTCTAAGACGGACACAGAGCGAGGCCAGCGTGCACCACGAGGGCCTCTAAGACGGACACAGAGCGAGGCCAGCGTGCACCACGAGGGCCTCTAAGACGGGGGACACAGCGAGGCCAGCGTGCACCACGAGGGCCTCTAAGACGGGGGACACAGAGCGAGGCAGAAGGGGATCCATAGAAGCTAATGATGAATGTAATAGTGTGTAACAGAGATGTACAACTAGTGGCGGCAGATTGTCACAGACAATTAATGTCTCCTCTGCACTCTGTTTGTTTGCTCCCCCCCCAGGCTTTCAGCGAGGCTTAACTAATAGTATGGTGGTCAAGGACATAAATTGTGGTTGACACCATGTGTGAAGCACTCGATTAGAAAGTGCCTGCCGCTGTTGTCTCGGCTCCAGACCCGAGAGCACCGTGATCCGAATGCTGTAAACAGCACCTGGGATCCAAGGCGACCAACACTGAGCCCTCACAAGTCCACGCGTGCTTTAGATTTACAAGCGTATGGATTTTGCTATATTTATTACATCCTGGCCTGTTGTTTTGAATACAAATGGCTTCAGGATCATGTGATCTGTTCTCTGAGGGGTCTTCTGCTGCTCCTCTTCACACCCAGCCTTTGTGTCTCGGTCGTCGCCTCTCCAAACACGTGTGTGCGTTCACCCGTCAGCAGTAATAGCCCAAACACGGCAAACGCAAAACGCGCTGCAGGCTTATGGGCGATGTGTTCTTGTGTCTACTCTACTACTGATGTTTTTCCCCCAGCAAACGGTAATTCGAGTTGTTTGTGATTTTCCATACATGCAGTTACGTTGAAGATAGGAGGAGACTTTCCTCCCAGTTCCACAGTGGGACATTCCGTTACAGATGTGCCCGCTCCAAACATCCCCCATGATGTCTCTCTAAAACTATTAAGCTGATAGAACGTCAGTGTGCAACGCCGCGTGGGTGTCGGCTTTGACAGCACTTAATGAGAGTAGTGCTCTTCATCCGTGTCACATTTCATGACAGCGCCCTCTCAGTAGTTCATCGATGCATAATGATAATTCAGAGAGAAAGAAATCCCTGCTGTGTCCAGCTGTGTCCCAAATCAATCTGTCAAACACCGAAATTGTTTATGCATGCGTGTGTTGTGAAGTGTGTAGGATCCATCTATTTAATGACTGCTCAATTAGCCTTTTTATCCCAAGGCTGTAATGGTTTGCTATCGCTGTGTCTGTGACTTTTTTTGCGTGATTATTTTACACAAGTGAAATGATTAGGTTTTTTTTTTGCATTATTATGCATCATAACTTCAGGATCATTGGTACCAGTGTTTGTGTGGTCGAGATGCAGGCTGTCTGTGTGTGTGTGTTTTCCAGAGTTAATCTTTGTGAGTGTGTTGGTGCATATTGCTGTCATAGACAAAAGTAGTTTGCCTCCACCAGGGTAGCACTAACATCTAGGATTCAACCTCCACAATATATAACATTTCACACGAGAAGCACTGGCAGCCCTTTGTCCACTGTTGTCTTTTTACCCGGTTTCTAATTACCTCTCCTGACTCCTACACTCCTCTTTTCCCTTTTATATTTAATTAGTTTCTTTTTTTTTTGGTCTTACTTACTGTCTTGTGTCCCCCCTCTCTTCCATTCCAGCGAGGGTGAATCGGACACCGACTCTGAGGCGGAGAACCGCGTGGATGGAGTGAAGTCCTGGCTCTCCAAAAGCAAGGGCTACAGCAAGAATCTCTCTGACGACGGCAGCCTTAAGAGCTCCAGGTGAGGACCATGTGAAACGTGTTTGCTGAATCATTCCATCAGTCGCTATTTGGCTGCTCTAGGGCTGTTTTTTTCCCCCCTGAGCATTTCCACGTTCAAGAGAAACCAAAGCAATGGAAGCCCATACTCTGATGGGACGTTATTACTCCATGGCATTCCACATCTTGGTCTTTATGGTGCCTCCCCGGTGACGAGGGGGGGCCTTTCCTTTAAAGAAGTCACCTCCCTGGTAGATTTATCGACATGCCCAGTGGCCAGCTGGCATAGTCTACCTGAGCCTCTCCCTGAGATTAATGGATGTGTCTGCCAGCTGACGGCTTTCGATTGCCCTAGATTTGTCTCTTTACTAGGATATATAACTCCTCTCCTTTTTTGCTAAGCTGCCTCCAACTTTCGAAAAGTTTGGCTGGTTTTTAAACCTACTTACTCTACTCCCCATAGACGGCTGTCTATGAATGCTTACCTTTCATAGGGTTTGTATTTACCTACTGAGGTGTGCTACACAGATTATTTGTTTACAGCAGGCCATCTGTCTATATATCCGTTAATGAAAGTCTTTGTTCTGTAGCTGCACTTTCCACTGTTGAGCTGACAACATTGGATCTATTTTGTTTCCTACTGTTTTATCGCTATCTAAAGCAATTTTTTCTCCTTTAAATTCTTCCATTTGATAAATTTTCTATATTTTCAACCATACCATTCAGATGATCCATTGTGCATCTTTCTTCACTCCATCCATTTCTTTCTCCTTTCATTTCCTTTCCCATTAACCACTCCCATACTTCTTCCACTCTGTCTGGTCCCGTTCTGCCGACGTCCCGTTTCGTCTGTAGATTTGCTGTGAACGTAGATGCAAAGGAAGCTAAAGAATGGAAAGAGGCCAATAAGGAGGTTGGTGAGGTGGAGCCCAGCAGGGCCGTGTCCGTCATGAGCTCTCTGAGCTACAGGACCCGGCCCCACCTCAAGGACTCCGGCGGGGGGAAGGGCGACGACAGTTCCCTCTTTAGCGCCCTCAAGGAGAGCAGCGAGTCACAGAAGCCTCTTACCTCGTTTCCCAAATCCAAATCCAGAACGGCAGATCAGGCCGATAGCTATTCAGTCTCTTCCTGGCGAAAACCCCATGCCGGGGACGACATCGATGGCCGGGAATCAGTCATCTCCAAGGCCTACTCAGAAGCCACCAGCCGAGCGAGGAAGGGCATGGACAGCCGCTTGGGAGACTTTGACAAAGAATCGACCATCCAAAGTAATTATTCGGTGCGGGGGTACAGTCCAGACGATGACACAAAGTCCACCATCAGCTCTCTGGGCCAGCGTCGAGGCCTGTCCCAGGCCGGCGACAGTAATGTCGGGGACTCGCTGTACGGGAGTCCCAGCAGCCCTTGCTTGAGCAGACGCTCAGGCCGCAGCCCGGGGAGCGTGAACCGCTCCGACTCCCGCATGTCGCTGGCGCGGAGCTGCCGCCTCAGCGAGTTTGACGTGGACGACGGGCGGAGCGTGGCGTGCAGCGAGCGGTCGGCGTGCAGCCCCCACTCCCTGGCGGGACGCAGCGTCTCCATGCCTCCGCGGGCCAGGTCCTCGCTGGGCGACGGCGACCCGCTGGACACGGCCGACGTCAAGCCGGTCAGTCACCGCAACTACCTGGACCCGGACCTGGAGAAGGCCATCAACGAGGTGCTGAGCTTCAAGCCCATCACGTTCAAGCGCAGCAGCCTGGAGGACTCGGAGGGCGAGAAGGGAAAGCCTCGGGAAGGAGTTGACGAAGATGACGACGACGAGGATGATGGCAAACGGAGCCGGACGGCCGGGAACAAACCCCGGAGCGGCAGCAGCCTCAGGCGCTCGGCCTCGGCCGTGGACTGCATGAGGGGCTCCAGCCGCACGAGCAGCCGCAGCCGCAGCAGCAGCAAGAGCAAAGGCAGGAGCAAGAAGAAGAGGAGGGGCCGCAGCTCCGAGTCAGACAGCGACGACCGACACAGTCGCAGCAGCTCAAGGAAGAGCGGCAAGAAGTCCAGGAAGAAGTCCAAGAAGAGGGGTCGCTCCTCGTCGTCGTCGTCATCCTCGTCCGACTCCCAGTCGGACTCGGAGTCTGACTCGGGCTCCGGGGCGTCCACCATCTCGTACCGCAGCGGCAACAGTGTGAAGAGGGCGCCGGGCCGCAAGGAGGGGGGCGGCGAGGACGCGGCGCCGCCCGGGGACCAGGGCGGCCAGACCCCCGACACGAAGGGTGACAAGAAGAGGAAGAAGAAGGTGGACAACCTGATGATGAAGTACTTGTACCGGCCGGACAGTGAATGAGGCAGGCAACAGGTGGCTACCTCGGCGTGAAGTGGGGAATGAGCTCGACGCACGGTGTGATCCTAACCACTGACCTTCACTGCCTCCGCTCGGCACTGTGACAGACCTTGTTGTTTTATTTTTCCATTCATAATGTAACGTTCTAACATTTAACGGGCGTGACGTTCATGAATTCACATATTTGGTGGGCACCGTGACATATCTTTTGACTTCTTCAAGAGAAAGACATTTTTGGTGAATTATTCACCAGTAAACTGAAGGCTAGGGGCTAGAACGCTACTTTGTCAATGTATTTTCCGACAGCAACTTTTTCGCTGTGGGACATTAGGTCCGTAAAAGCTCCGTAAAAGACTTTCTACCCCTAATTCCTCCCTAAACGTCTGTGATTTATTCCCCTAAACTGGTAAAAAATACCATACCATAGATTTGTCCCTGCAGCCCCATAACTAAAGGCCGACTAATTAGACCGAAGGCATCGATTTACACCTTCTAGTGGCTTCCTTTAAGATGCAGAGGACAGTAATTAACCCTCACTTTGCAATATTTAAGCAGGTGAATGTTATCTTAATGTCAAAGCTCATGGTAGTCTGCATGGCATCATTTAGTTAGGCAGCTAGATCGTTTAGTTAATATTTTATGTTTGATGTAAAGTATACAACTTAAGTGTCTGTGTGGAGGGGATCATTTAGCGTGCGGTCATTGTGTGTCTCTGTGTGGCCTGTTTCACTCCAATGCTTGACATTAACATCGGGCCGTGTTACGACAGTACCTCCTGTTCCCCGTGACGTTATCGAGTACTGACCGTCTCCCCTGTCTTCCCTTCCTCAGCCCGACCAGTCAGCGTCGATTCGGCTTTGACAGGTCTGACGAAGAGGCGGAGGAGGAAGAAAAGGAAGAGAGGAGGAAGCTCCAGGCCTCCTCGCGCTCTTGATGCCAACACGCCGGCTTCCTGACCCGCGGCACTCCTTGGTGTGACGATGCACACGCTGGTCACACTGTTGATCACTTTTTTTTTTTCATCCTTGCATGCAATTTGTGCCAAATGTTCACGTCTGTAGAGGTAGCAGTCGCGTGCGCACACACACACACACACACACACACACACACACACACACACACACACACACACACACACACACACACACACACACACACACACACACACACGTAAAATTAACTCCCAAGGTATATTATATTCCTGCTGGAAAGCATCTTGTCGCTACTGTAATCCTGCGCAGAACTTTGGATTCTTAAAGAGTTTGGGTGAAGTGTGTGAAGCCTGCATTCCAATATCACTGTCTGGAGGCAGTTGCTTGGCTTAAGTAGCACTTCCTCTACTCTCTCCTACCTTGCATTATTGTTGTAACTGAGCCAAAGAACTTGTGGTTGCAATTATATATACTCACACACTATATATATAACCAAAAATCACAACCTTGATTTAAGTACACACCTCGACAGTTGGTCTCGTCCGGCTGTACGTAGATTTCTTTGTTGCGATGAATAAAGTGACGCAGAACAGACTGAATACGGATAAAGAAAAGTCTTTATCGGCTTGGTTTTTCGAGCCTTTTGTCACGTTTTCATTATTTTGCTGCAAATCCTTTCTTCCTTTTGTGCTGATGCAGCAATAACTACTCTGCAAACCGTTTTTCCCCCTTTTTTATTTGGTTTGATTGTATGTTTGGAGTACTGCCCTCAAGGAAGCGCATTTCCATAGAGCTTGAGTGTAACTTCAGCAAAATGCCTTTTCTGATTTCCTTCTGTGTACTAGCAAGAATAATTGCGATCTAAACTGCTATTCACACAGGATCTGCCATTTTGTTTTCTATCAGACCTACATTGCTTTCCAAAGGAAATGATCATGGGCATTCAATTTAGGTTGCCATTTTAATGGCCATTATAACACGATTCTGAGCTCCTCAGTCACTCCCACGAAGTTGCTTTTCGTTGTGCTACATTCATTAACAGCAGATAATGTTGAGTGTCTTCAAGGTCTCTCTGCCCTGCAATGATGTCATTTTTTCCCAAGTAAACTAATTGGGACGCAAACATCATAATAGAGACTTTCAAGGAAGTTCAAGTTTTACATCGAACCCTTTGGCCATATTTATAATATTTATGAAGTAGAAATACAATATTTTTTAGCAAACCATAGTACATAGTTTGTTAACATGAGGGCTTGCTTAAACTGACAAAAAAGTAGGTTGAGTGTTATTGCCTTTTATAGGTTGTCTTCAACACTATGCAGTCATGAGCTTGGTTGAGGATTTTTTGACTTACACTTAATAAAATTGCTCAATAAACCACTTAATTAAGAACGATTTCTTTGCCTATCGTATACTTTAATATATATGTATGATTTATGCAAACTTTGAACTGGTTCATGTTGATTGTCATTGAACAAATCGACCATGTGCTATTATAGTAATAATTTTGCATACAGTTTAATATATTGTAAATAAATAATGGTGATTGTTATATAATGCCTCCAGTTATTTCCCCTACAGAGTGTGTGTGTGTGTGTGTGTGTGTGTGTGTGTGTGTGTGTGTGTGTGTGTGTGTGTGTGTGTGTGTGTGTGTGTGTGTGTGTGTGTGTGTGTGTGTGTGTGTGTGTGTGTGTGTGCGTGCGTGCGTGCGTGCGTGCGTGCGTCCCACCACCTGTAGAC
>OMKI01012065.1:0-11059 GCA_900302315.1 Phycis blennoides | reverse complement strand
CTGTTGGTGTGTGTGAGAGTGTGTGTGTGAGTGTGTCAGTAAGTCTATATCAGTGTGTGTGTGTGTGTGTGTGTGTGTGTGTGTGTGTGTGTGTGTGTGTGTGTGTGTGTGTGTGTGTGTGTGTGTGTGTGTGTGTGTGTGTGTGTGTAATATGACTGCAAGTCATTTTGCTGTCATATTTCTCTGAAACAAGCACACGCTTGTAGTTGGGTCTTTTGATTCTGGCCCCCTGACAGTAATGTGTTATGTTGTTATGCATCAAAATTAAGCAAGAAAGTGTAGTTAAGCAGGTTTCTCTAAGTGTATTCCATAAAGTACCTTGATTTTGTAGCATTATGTGTTGTACTGAACGTTTAAGAGCCTGGCTACATTTGACTTGGTCTAGATGAGCGGGACTCAGCCATTGTTGCATTGTGCTTTGTTATGTATCAAATGCACAACGTAACACTGGCCCATTCTGGACAATATTACTTCTAACAACAAGGCAAGGCTGGACTACAGAGCACCGTATGGGCAGAGTTGCACTATGTTAAACTGCCTTTTGATGTACAGTATATTTCTTAATCCTGAGCAGCTCTGCACACCCCTCTGTACTGTAGTGTGTCTGCAGAACAGTCCCAGACCTTGTGCCTCAGGAATGAGATCTTTAGTGTGAGGAGGAGGTGAACTCTTTAATGCAGCAGGTAACACAAATGTTAGTGTGTATGCACACAGATGCAGACACACAGACAGATGCATCAATGCACATTTGCTGATGCTATGCGCATGCACACTCCTTCCTCCACTGTTGAGTGAATGTTTAATGACCCTCATATATAGGTCATGCAACTTACATGCTTGGAAGAAAGATGTGCATGCAGTATAAAACAAAGTCATGCTGGAAACCAACAAAGATATGAGACTTGTATTGTCAACTCTATTTACTGTAATTATTAGGATAGATATTAGGCTAGATGTCAATAAAACAATTCTTAGGCCTAGTATTTCAGCATTTAGGATCTCAATGCTAGTTTTACAGAAGTAAAGACACATTGAATATCAATGGTGCAAGAGATGGAAAAAATAAGTTGGCATACCTACGTGTTTGTGACTTCTACTGTTCCCTGTGCAGTGTCACAGACACGTGTACAGTGATGGGCTCACTCCCCAAGCATCACGTGTTTATTAAATCATGAATTGAACTACCATCAACAATGTCCTGTTGGTAATAGCAATTATTAATTTTTTTCTCATGTAGCCAGACATCAAACACAAACATTGAGATCCTCTTAAAGGTTAACTTCTGGATTTTCTGGACTCTATTTTATCATAATTTGGGGTCCAAGTGACGAATGGGGAAATTTGTTTTAATCGGTCCAGTATTGAGCGAGAGCATTTAAGCCATTACAGCTCTGAAACAGGCTGCAAGGAAACCCAATGGTTACATAACCTCTATAAGTGCTTGTTTTTGCCAGATTTGAGTTATTGCAATGTAATGCCCGATTGGAATTGCAATCTTAACCCTCCTTCACCCAAATCTTTAAGTGCTCTAAGCTGCGCTGTCTGTAGTCTAACTTGACAAACTCTTGGCAGCACTCCTGTCTCCAGCTCTAACTCATGCTTCCAACGTTCTCTTCCTGCAACAACTCAATTCTCTCAATTTAGTTCCTCCTTGGGCAATACTTGGTTAGATCAAGCAAAAGCCAAGGTCAAGAAATGGTTTTCTGTAACGATTCTTCACTTCACTTCTTCGTCACTTATAAGAATCTGAGCATGTTGTTTGCAAAAATAATACTTTAGGAGGACATGCATACAGGGCGCTACATTAGAGCTTGTTTCCTGGCTGAATGAAGTGCTCCCATTCAATACTGGGCCAATTTAAAAAAAATCATTGTCCGCCTTTGTCATTTAGACACAATCGATGGGAAAATAGGGTCCAGGTTGAAAAATCCCACAAAGTGAACCTTTAAGAGAGATGCATGAACATTGACATGCTCTCTTTATGGTAGATGCAAGGGAGGTGTCCTCATCTGAGCATGTGGAATGTCAGGAAAGCTCTAAAACAAGTTGACACCCGTGATGACATCAGTCATTACGCTCGCAATTCTAACGCACCTCAGGGAATGTCAGAGCCTTTCTAGTCTGTAGTGTGTGATCCTGTAATGTGTTCAGGTTTGAGCAAAGGTTGGTTGAAGAGCAGCACTGCGGTTACATTTGGGGCTGATCATTTCCCATGACATCATCTGTACTTAAGACGTCTTCATCTACCTTTAGTAAGACCATACCATTACATAGGTTTATATTATATATTTATATATTCTAACACTCTACTATACATATAGTGTCTGTCTCCTCCTTTTTCCCCTGGAGTATTGTGACAAATGCAATTTCCCTCAGGGATCATTAAAGTATTCTGTCTGTCTGTCTGTCATTGTTTCATTTGGAAGGTAGTGGTCTTGCAACGTACAAGAACACCACTTGAAATATATATTTTTTTATAAAGGGCCTACCTTGTTGTAATTAAAGTCTTTCACTTAAAGTCTCCAATTAGCCTTAAGTGTTACTTAAGCATGTGTTAACAGGGGTCCTTTGTCACTTTTCATGCTGTTGGAAGGAGAAATGCAACTAAAGTAAATGAGCTCTCGGTGTTGCACAAAATCAATCACATTATGTTTGACTAATAAGAATACATTTCTCTACAGAAATCCCACGGCTACTGTGCAGAGGACCAACAAGAAAGTGAACAATGATCCCACACTGCGCATTCAGAACCTCTCTATTCTCATCGGGCAGATCAAAGCCTACTATCAGGTAAGAAAGAACAGGTCCTTTTTCTGTATGACTTGTTTAGGTTTACTTTGGATAGCGTAACATGTATGAGTAAAAGATGCAAAAAAATCGTTTAGGTCCAATGATATTTCACGGATATCTCCTCTAATGAGCATAACTTTCAATCTCATGTCTATGTTGCTAAAACGTATATTGTGTGTGTGTATGTACTATATATATTTATGTGTCTGTATATATTTATGTGTATGTTTAACAACTGTCATATGTAATCTGTTTGAAGGTTTTCTTTTATTTCAAATCATTCTCTACAATTTAGCCTTATTTTACCCCTGTATTGCACCTGGCACCTGGGCACACTTTGAAATGTTTACTGTGAATATGTGCATAAGTCTTTGTGTAAGCACCTATATCTCACATATTGCCATACAAACAAACTGATGTTTGCAGACGGGTATGTTTGAGGCTGTGTGCAAAGTGGTATGCTAGCCTTAATCCAGATGTAATCCAGTTGCAAAACATAGAAACAGAGAAGGTGATGAAAGGCGCATAAATACAATATATTTCAATATTTTAGCTATTCAACATGCAACAAATGTTACAGTATATCTCTAGTAACCATACTATTGTAGCAATCAATTGGTTAGAGTCTCTCTGCCTCATCAGATCTCCTCCTTCTTGGCCACAGGCATCTTGTTAATCGTTGCCTGGTCATCTTATTTCCACAATAAGCCTATTGTATCTGCCTTAACTTCATAAGCCCTGCTAGGCCTTCTCAAAACGCCAAGCAGAATAATCCGTCACTGAGCCAAAGGCACTGGCCTATGGCCACTGGGGTTAAGTAGACACAAGTGAACCAGGAGGATGATAAGGGGAAGGGTGTTGCTAAAGACCTCAGGTTACACTGCAGCGGCCACTCAACAAATACATGGCAACAAACTTTGTTATGATGCCGTCTTGTGGCCGTATGGTCATTGGAAAAGAGACATTTCAGTTTTTGGCTACTTCCTGTTCAATAACAAACCTTAAAAGAGCAACATCAATATAAAGACACACTGACAATTCCATCTTAACGAATAGTGTGGCACATCAGCAAAGCTCTTGTTCCAATAAGGGCATTTGCTAAATCCTCTCGCCCTGTATTCAGGGGCAGGTTTCATACCAAGACCACCTGCATCTTAAGACCACCCTGGGATTCATCCCCATCCGTCTCAATCAGCCCTTGCCTCTAGGGACTTTTCCAAAAGACCACTGATGTTAGTTTGGTAATGTGAGGGGATGACACTACTGTGGGACTGGGTGATAGTGGACATTTCAGACTAAAGCTAAAGGCTTTATGACATGGTACTCTGTAGTCCCAAAGTAATCTCCATTTGTAAAAGGGGTTAGTACAACAAAGAACAACAAGCCATGTTTGATACTCTGCATGCATATCAGAGAGGGGCTGAAGTACTTGGGATGAACCCCCTTTTGATCAGGGGTTCTATTAAAGTTGACTTTATTAGCACCCCTAATTTTTATATATATAGAATATATATATATATTATATATATATTATTTAATTATTTAGCTGTAATAAATAATTAAATATTTATTAAATCCGGCCTAAGTTAAAGTTATCCACCACGATAACAAACAGTGGGCGTCCGCTAGTCTACTGTGAATTCAGCTGCAGCTCTGCACTGCCTATGCTGGATGGAAAACCGTTGAAATAAAGCATTAATTATAACACTGTGAACACTACTTTATTCAAAATACAAGCAGCCAGTAATAATTTCTCATAAGTGAATGTAGGCATAATTGGAGCTTTTTTGAGCCAACTTTAACAATATGATAGGTACCTTGAACGTGCTATTCATTAGTTACACAATACCATCCAAAGATTATTGTTGTGACTTGTTATATTCTTACTTTAAAAGCAAAAAATATGATTATATATGGCTAAACATCTCGCTATGATGAGATACTAGGTTTATTGTTGCATATCCAGTGGGTATGCATGAGTTTAGCGCTCTGTCCTTCTCAGCAATTGTGAAATTCTGTGCAATTCTTTAAGAAGACATTGAGGCTTGATGATTCAGAATGATGAACTTTATTTAATTCCAATAATGAGCATGGCATTGAACTGAACTTGCATAACTTATAATCATGTCTATGCCTTATAATACATTCATGGTGTCCTTACATACTCCCTATCCCCTATACTTTGCGCTTGGCTTAAAGTAAAGTTTACAGTAAAATGCTGCTTGGGGCTGTTGGGAGTCTAGCCACTTATCAATACAATTAAATAATTAGTTTGTCTGAAGACGGTCTTAGACTGAATAAATACAAATAAGGTTATTATAAAATGTGGGCTTCATTTAAAGGGCAGCAATGATTAATTGAATCATTATATATATCAATTGTTTGGCATTATCAGTGTTGCATTTAACAATATGGAATATAATCCCTGAATATCTGTTTCAGCAGCCTAAAACAATAACACAACATGATCACCAAGAACACATCAGACATTCCCTAGTTGTTAGATCAAGGCAAGGCCTCTGTGTAGCTCTCCACAGTAAAGTAAATGGAGGTCATGGACTTCATAGTTAGCATGGCGGGCTTGCTTTGCCTTAGCATGACTCACTCACACAAGCAAGTCTTTGGTTTATACAATTGTTTTACTCACTCTCTTTCCTGCCTTTCCTCTGCCTTTTTGTCATTTTCCGGCTCACAGCAAATGCTTACCAGTAATGGAGGGTTTTCATCTGATCCGTACACAAAGTAATTGCGCTTGTAAAATGGTCAGCACACAAAAACGCAAGAGCTGAGGTTAAAGAGTTCCGATGAGATCACGAGAGGTCATACGGTGAGACACAGGAAGTGAGACAAACGTAGTCAGAGGGGGTGATTATTCCAAACGGAAACCAAAAGACAAACAAACATGAGCATGTGTATTTAGTTAGACAAGCACAAATCATAAAGAGCGCAAAGATGGTAGATTCTACACAAAATGAATTAAATGGTTTACAGTAAGTCTCAGAAGTATAAAACAGCAGCTTTGAAATATATAAAGTTCATCAATCACAAAGCAGCATTTAACAACATGGTGGACACCCGACTCCCAACACATGTGAATGTCATTACCGCCGATTGGAGGACAATTGTGGCCATGTGCAGCAAAGCAGTTGTCCCCATGGCAGTCATATTGACTGCCAACCTACCATGTTATGGGTTTCAGCTTTAAGATGTAAAGTGCTCTTTATTATAATGGATGTAGCAGGTTTGGACTTTATTGCATTGCACACCACTTTGATTCAATGGGAGAGTAGGCTCAATATGTTGAGTTATGCCCCATAGTTCAATAGACTGATGTGACTGAGATATAAGTGTAAGGATAGGGTTGGATAGCTAGATTCGCAGTGATGGAAGGAAATAATATTTGATGCTATTGTAAAGATCAGTGACAATATGCTGATGATGGTCACATTGTTGATTCCTGCCACAGTATTTACATTTGTGTAAACAAGAAGCCTACACTTTGCTTAACAGATGCAACAGCTCTGTGTCTGTTATTGGATGCTATTGGATGTAGGTGTGTAGAGGGAAAGGGGAAAGAAGAACCTTATTGAGTCAGTAAAGTGTCCTCTAGTGATGAGGGTAGACTTACTCAACGTTTCTCAACCATCAGTAAGTCAGTCAGGAAAACTAAGACATTTTAGTAGGCAAGCAGACAGACGGCGAAATGGATGGATTGACAGTTGGGCTCCAAGCATTGGACATAGATGGATGGAGATGAACAGCAGATGGCAGACACGAAGGGAAGCTTGAGTAAAAGTCAGTAGGGCAGGAGGGTGAAAAGACAGACAGACACACAGACATCAGACAGACTTTTTTTCTCCCGGCCGTCTTGCTCCACCTATCTCACAGTCATAACCAACATATGTATTAAGACATGTGAACATGAATGCAGAGTATATAAGCAAGTATGCAAGTATTCTAATAATGCCTTCTTCTTTGAGAAAGCACTCTTGGACTCTGTACTACATCTGTGTGTAGGCATGTTTATTCATGGACTCTGGTATTGCTCTTAAGTTAAATAATGGTGTAGAATGCATACTGTGTCTAGACATGCTTGCTGCTACGCTTTGATTTCACAATGTGCTGTATGGATCAGCGGCTGAGCCAGAGCCCACTGTCTTTCTTGCATTGGATGGTTGTTTTTTCTTTGTGTACATTTGTGTTATACCGTGTTTTTGCAGTTATTTTTTAGTTACAAATAATATTTACAGTAACAACAACGCATCTTACTTTGCAGTACAAACAATAAGTTTAGCAGGGCTAGCTTAATGTCCACCGCACCATTGGCTCTGTTTCTACACTGAGGTTTCTGTGTGTTCTGGTAACAAGGTTCTGCATTGCCTCCGCTGCTCAAATGTATTTTTGTCCTCTTTTAAACGCCATGGCCTCGTGGTGGATTGTCAGATTGTTTTTGTCTGGTTTACCAAAACGCATCACAGATTTGGCATCTTCTGCCCAATCTTTTACTACAGTACTACATTTACCATGATAAGAATAGGCAACATTTCTGAAATCTGGTCACCATGCTTCATGGTTGAGATGGAAGACTGCAGTACTGGAGCTCAGCGAATGCCCAGTGCTCCACTTGCTTGTTTTTCCACTTTCTCGCCAAGTGAATTTATCCTTGGATCTTGAGGGAAATGAGTGCATCTGTTGCCACTTATTCAAACTAAAAACCACTAACGTTGGACTATAAGCAGTGGTTTCCCATTTCAACAACAATCTTTTATTTTTGGGAAATTCTTTGAAGCCTCAACCACATCTTTTTAGTTGTACCTTTAGGTGTCGCTACTTTTAAAATATTCCAGAAGCATTTTGATTTACTGGTGAGTTTTCCACAGGCGATGCAGGGTACCCTCATGCTAATGCTGCTATGTTCTAATACAAGGACGTTTTCCACTGGGCCAGCTTTCCATACGGCTGTGGAGACAAGAGTGGCTCAGTGTTCCCCATGGCCGCTGCTGCTTTGGTTTGGGGTGTGGTGTCAGGGCAGGGAGCTCCCGGAGTTTAGGCCGTGTTGAGGAAGTAACACAAGGCACCATTCACACCAGGCCTGGTCCACTCCAGCCTTTTTAAAGCCCCCTGGGAGACTTCAAAGCAATTTGAAATACTCAATAGTAACACAAATAATTTGTAGCATTGTCTGTCCGATAAAAAGCTCACACATTTTAAAGGATTTGCTAAGGATAATGGTGAGCATTACAAAGGGCCTCTCTGACGATGCTATTGGAGTCCTGGTCCGATTGTTGATCTGTTATTCCACCCTGAGGACACATGTGACTGAGTTCATGAGGAGCCTGGACCCCCCCTCCCCCAACACACACACACAAAAGTCTGCTTCTGTATGACAAGGATTCCAGATCACTGGGAATGGGAGACCACCACCACAATGTTGACTAACTATTCTCCATAGCATTCCGGCATTTGTAAGGGCATGCAAATCTCACATAATTTGATGGGATATTTCTACACGAATGCTTTTTTCTTTGCTTTGAATAAAATCAACATAATGACTTTGACATTAGCATTTCCACATTGATTTAACTCATTCCGGCTAATTCCAACATCAATCACCAGGAGCTGAGCTACATGTTACTGAAAGGTTCAGAGTGACCTCACCCATTACATAACGGAGAAAAATCATCAACCCTGTTTAGATGAAGAGGACTCTGGGTCCACTAGTGGCCTACCTCTCTGACGTACAGCTTTATCTACAACTCTGACGTCACCTGGTCCTGCATAGCCAGACCTTTTCTGTGTATTTAGCACAGCTATACCATACATATTCTCTGTATGCCAACTTTGTCAAGAGCATTTCAGTTTGGAGACGTTGATAAGTTGATACTGCTATTGTTAAGAGGAAGCAATGATAGCATTGGTTGCTAACTGTTAAGTTAAGTACAATCATCAAGCATAGGGGTATGGTCGGAGGTAACACAATGGTGACTGAGCCCATTGGTAAAAAACCCTTCCATTTGCAGTATTATGAATGTTATGAACTGAACTGTGAGTGTCTGTGGCGACATTCAATTTGCATTCAATTTAAAAAACATTTTGGACAGCGTTCTAGGAATGGGGGGGGGCAGTGTTATCCCCATGGTTACGACCCGTGGAGACTTTTTTTTGCCTTGAATGTCATTGAAGATGAGGGTGTTAATGTGGTGTAGCACAACCTGTAAATCAACTGAAATATATATTTCACATCATAGGTGATACGTTTTAATTACATTCTGTACTGATATTATATATCATATTCATATTCCTCCCATACTGATATTATATATCAGATCACTATTCTATTGTATTTTTACAATTCCACAGCATTTTTGTATTTTTTATTTTTTTATTTTTGGTATTTTATTTGCCTTTTTTTCTATTGTATTTATATGTACCCTGGCTGCTACGGCGACCCAATTTTCCTTTGGGGATTAATAAAGTCTCTCTATCTAGCTATCCAGCCCTGGGTCTTATCACAGTCTTCTTGGCTTTTCTCTCATAATGAAATACATTGCTAGATACAGGCTTCATAGAGTGGTATCGGTGTTGTCTAAAACAAGTGACCCCTTCTCTCCTATTTACAGTGCTATAGTACTCTATACAACTTTCCAAATGCGGTGTTGAGATGGCTTCCTTGGTAGCGGCTGCACGGTGTGTGTGATCCAGTTCAGAAGCCCCAGCCGCCTGGTCTTGTTCCAACTGACCAACAGAACATGTGAAGCAAACAGAGACTTGGCCTGTCTACTGATAAGTTCAATGATAACAATCATTAATCACATACCTGCTCACAAATACCAAAGTATCATGTCCAAAATGATACAATCTGCAGTAAATGTAACAAATCTATCCTCTATTGTGCGACAAAGCAGTCTAAAGTGTGATATTTATGTTAATCCATTGGGGACATTTTAAACATGATGCATATCCTGTTTAGTCATGCTTTAGTTGGACTATTGTTTAGGGCAGGGTACAATGTAATTTGCCTATTGTGTAGAAATATTGACCAAACGATGGCTTATAGAAGGTAGTGAGAACTCAAAGTCAGAACTCGGAAAGATGTTTATTGCCAAGTAGGTTTGCACCTACAATTAATATGTCTTGGTGGTTGGTGCGCAACAGTAAACATGAGATATCTTTGTGCTGAGGAAGCATGAGATATCTTTATTTATTATTAGTTTATTTTAATTTTTATTAGTTAGCCTAAGAATTTCAATGAAACACTGTGTATGTGTGTTTGTGTAAAAGGGTGTCTGTGTGTGCATTTACTCAGATCAGATAGTAGGCCCATGTATGGCACAGTGTAGTACAGTAGGTTCTCATGCGTCAAACAGGGTTATTTTGGTAACTCATTGGTTGCGTTGAGAGGAAGCTAGAAGCAGAACCTGGTGAACACTACAGTACCCTTCCTGTGTACTGAAGCAGCCACCTCGGTGGAGTGTGGCCTGACCATTGCTAAGATAAGATAAGATAGTCCTTTATTAATCCCCCGTAGGAGAAATTCACTAAGTGACCAGCAGTGCAGAGGGAATGCAAAATAAATGACAGTACAGTTGCTACAGGTGTGCAGCCTCACCCAGCCCCAGAGTCCACTCAGTCTGACTCGGGCCAGGTGAGGCTGCTCAAACCATCCATCCTCCACACACTCCACAAGCTGGTTTCCCTAATTTCTTCTGGTTAAAGAATGCTAATGAACTTCAGTCATGCCATAATTTGTTGAAATGAAAAACATCTTAACACCTGCTTCTCATCTGTAAATGGTTGCTTATTAGCTGTACAGCATTTGGGTTATTATCTGGCAGTGGTCTCAATGATATTGAGTATGAATGGAGACGAATGGCATTTTGGGCCACATCTTGCTTTAACAGAGACAAAGGCCAAGGTGGAAAGAGTTTCAGAAGAAGTAGTTGACTAGATGATTCATTAACAGGGAAGTCAGTTATCATAGTTTGTTATGTGCTCAGGAAGCACGACTCAGAACCAGAAATCTCATATTATTTAAATTTTATTTTTATTTGAATATTCTTTCTCAGAATATTCTGGCCATATATACCAACTAATTAGTTATCTCCATAATTTCAATGAAACACTGTAAGGATTCTTGTGTGAAAGGGTGTCTGTGTGTGCATGTTCTCTATCAGATAGTAAGCCTATGTATGACACAGTACAGTAGGTTCTCATGTGTTAACAGACAGACAGACAGAAATACTTTAATGATCCCTGAGGGAAATTGCAT
>OMKI01012062.1:3413-18535 GCA_900302315.1 Phycis blennoides | reverse complement strand
CTGCCGCCGTGCGTGCTGCCCGCCAGGGTCCTAGCTCGGAGTGTTGTTGTTTTGTGTTTCAAAAAAACAAAAACAAAAAACACCTCCCAAAGCGGCTCTGTCGTTTCTTTTTGTTTTGTTTTTTTTTGCTAGTCTAGTCTTTCTTTAAAAGCCATTTCGACCGCTTTCTCTGCCGACTACATGCATGAAATCCCGTGGATGAGTTATACTCTAGGCGTCATTCGGCATTTGAAATAAGTGTTGCGGATGAAGTCGCTGGCCAGGAGAGGTGGAAAGTTGAACCAGTTGACAAAGTGGCGGTTTGCTGGGCCGCGTGCGGACAGCACCTCTGTTGCCGTCCACTCCGGTGGCTCTGCGTCTATTTGGGGACACTGCTTCACCCACTTGGGTCGAGTGGCCTTGTGTCTGCGGCTCTGTAGTTTCCATCGCTTTCAGACGCACAGGAGATAACAGACATTCCAGCGCCACTAAAAATACCCCTCGCTATCAAGGCACACCCTGATGGCAGACATGCTTTATTAATACCTTTCATTAACTTAATGCAACATGGAAACCATTTATGACGACAAAACAGAGGAAATGGAAGGAAGCTGAACGGAAATGTCAACCGAAACGAATGATGAGGTATTACCTGCACAATAATTTTGATTGTACATGGAATAATACTAACCTAGAAAAAATGGAACGACATTCCGGAATCTAACCCCCGACCCTGGCGGCATTGATCCGAATAAGGACCAGTTTTCCCGAGGCCCCCCCGGTGGGATCCGAACCCCTACAGCCAAGTTCAGCTACACAGGGCCACAGTGTCCCGCTCACTCTTAAAATCGTATTCTCGGCGTGTGAACATGAAACGTGTCGGTGTCCCGTCTTGCAGAAGGCCAGAGGACTCGGCGCCCGACCCAGAGAGACTCCCCATCCCCGTCTCGACCAGTCGTCTCCACCGGCATCCCCTCCGTCAGGGACAGATCGGCGCTCTACCTGTCCCGCGTGGCAGCCACTGACTCCGCCACAAGCCCAGCTCCGCCTGTGAGTTCCGCACATGGCCGCCATTCCTACAGCCAGCCCGTGGTGGTGGGGGGGACACAATGGCCGTCAGTCCAGCCTATTGTGGTTCTAATCCGGGGTGCGCTAAATTGTTGGCACTTTTTTCACGCAAAGGTTTTACCTTTATTACTGTGCATAGGAATGCTAGATATCTAGATATCTATCTAGATATCATTTAAGTTTGTACTTGCATTCCTTGGCTGATATTGTTGTCGTTCTGGGCTAGTTGGCTTGCTTTTGTTTTGGTAACTTTCATACTTTTGGACCTAATGTTTAGCGTGACATTCGACAATAAATAATGTAAATAATTAATACATTCTAACGATTGAATCATCAATCATTTTATTCTCAGGAATTCCTTGCCACTTCAGAAGCGAGACGTAAAGCCAGCAAGGTATTGTGTAATACTTGAATACTAACAAACGTGTGTGGCTATGCTAGCTTTGTTTTGTGTAGTTCACTCCCAATAACCTAGAATGTTTCCACTCTTTCCACTACGCCATCACATTAAAACAAGTCATCAACCAATGTGACCTATCCTTTTAAGCCCTGCAATATAAGACATAAGCATAACATCCTTAATTCATTGAAATTTACAGCACATGGGAAATCTTTTAAAATGTTAGTTTTATCATTTATCTTCGTTATATTACTGTTAGATTATTATTAATATAATATAAAATACAATAGTACAATTTTTATATAAAATGCAATGGATTCATCCCTAGACCCTCCCCATCCTTTGAACAAGATAATGCAATTATATCAAATAAAGGCAGCTCAATACTATACAAATAACTTACATATAAAAAAACCCTGTAGTTTTTTCATCTCTGAATCAAGAGAATTATCGTGGAGACACACGACACACTAGCTGTACTGTGTCCAGACCTTCAAGACTTGCGTGACGTGTGCATTTGTGCGATATCTACTAACTGCTATGGAGTGTCGCTAACCTTGGCAAAATAGAGGATGCTGTGTGCTGTGCAAAACATGAAAGCAATCAAGCAAAGGACAAGGTAAAGTATAGCTTAATTTGCTCCATGCATGCTACTGTAATGCTTTACATATATTCAACCATAGAACGTTGACAAACATTGGAGTTAACGTGATCTCCTGTTTCTTTTTTGATCAACTTCAAGATGGCCGAAGCAGCCAAACAAGTCACTGTGTCAGAAGCGTCTCGCGGCGATGATGACCTGCCTCCTCCCCCACCTCCACCCATCCCTCCCCGACCCCTGGACTATGAAGAGTGTTCATCCCCTGCCAGCCTCCCCATGCCCCCACCCAAGGAAACCTTCTCAACTTTCTACCAGCAACAACAGAAGAACGAGCTTAAGAGGCTTTTCAAGCACATCCACCCTGAGCTGCGAGATAACCTGAATGACTTTGTGGACGATGAGCTGGTGGAGGCCCTCCACTCTGACTCCATGGAGGCTGCGGACGCCGGCTACCAGGCCGAAGTGCCGTCCATGAGGTGGATCTTCGAGAACTGGACTCTGGACAACATCGGTGATCCCCACACGACCAGGAAACTGCTTGACGAAGAAGAACTTAAGGGCGGGGACGTCAGAGGTACTTCCTCTGTCTTCCAGCAAGTTGACGGAACCCATCAAAGTGCTTTTGCCAGAAGGCAAACCTCTGTCCGAGGGGATGTGAGAACATCGACGTGGCTGTTTGAAACTCAGCCCATGGATGCACTTAACAAACTCAAAACAGAGGAGGGCGAGCTGGTTGAGACCGTCTTAAAAGAACCCGTCGAAAGAGGTGATGTGAAAGGGGCGCGGCTGCTGTTTGAGTCAAAGACACTGACCGACCTGGGTCGCTGCAACTCCATTGAGGACTACAGCTTCTTGAAACTGAAGTCTGAGCTCCAGGAACAAAAGGGCGACATCCAGAAGACTGTTAAACTATTCCAGGCAGATCCATGCTGTGCCATCAAGGACAACAGCGGCAACATGCACGAGGTCCGGTCCATCTGCAGAGAGGAGATCAAAACTGGCAGCACCAGCACTGCACGCTGGCTGTTTGAAACTCAGCCGCTGGGCACCATCAACAAGGGGACGGATGGAGTTAAGATGATCAGGGGTATATCACTGGAAGAAGGCCAGAGGGGAGGCGTCAACAGCAAGAGATGGATGTTTGAAACACAGCCGCTAGGCATGATACAAGAAGGCAAGGAACATATGGGAGCGTTTGAAGGAACTGTGGCAGAAAACCGAGGAGAGGCTGATGTTGGGGAGACAAAGAAGCTTTTTGAGACTCAGCCGCTGGCGATGCTCAAAGGAGACTCTGCTGAGAGGAATTTGGAAAAGGAGGAAGTACTTGGGGGAGATGTCAAGACGTCTCTTTGGCTGTTTGAAACTCAGCCCATGGACAGCCTCAGTGAGAACTTAGAGGTCGGACATTTGCAAAAAATTATTCTCTCTGCTGATGAACAAGGGGCAGTAAAAGGCACAAAGCAGATGTTTGAAAACTACAGCACAGCAACAAGTGCCTTCGTCAAGAAACAAAAGATTGAAAAGGGTGATGTAAAATCATTCAAAAACCTTTTTGAGACAATTCCCCTAAGTAACATTACTCATAGCGATGAGAAAAGTGACTTGAGGGAAAGTATTATCACAGCAGGAAATGTTAAGGGCAACAAAACATTGTTTGAGACAACTCCCTTATACGCTATAAAGGACTCCTCAGGTAATCTCCACAAAGTCACAACAGTTAGCAGAGAAGAGTTAATCAAAGGAAATGTCCAAAACTACAAGTGGATGTTCAATACTAAACCCCTTGACCAGTTTACAGAGGGAAAAGAACATGTTGAAGTCATTAAAGGTATTACTCGTGAAGTCGATTCAGCAGATGTCAACATGGCCAAATGGCTTTTTGAGACCCAAACTATAGATGGAATTCACTCTAAATTCAACCAAACAGAGGCCAAGTCTTCTATCGAAGCAGAGCAGCTCCAGCGAGGTGACGTTAAGACCTGTAGATGGTTATTTGAGACACAGCCAATGGACATTCTGTATGACAAATCGGAGAAAGTGAACAACAAAGATGCGATAGAGAATGCTAACGTCAAATCGTTCACTTGGCTTTTTGAATCACAACCTCTGGCCAGCATCACAGACAGTGAGGAGCAAAGTTTAAAGTGTGTCATGGCACAAGACTGTGTTAAACCTGAGGCTGGTGTCAAAACTGTGAAGCGACTCTTTGAGACCGAGACTTTAGATAGAATCCGTAAGGTCACCAATATAGAAGGGGATGCCCGATACGTTAGCCAGGTCGATGTTCAGTCTGGAGATGTGTCACGAGTGAAAGAACTTTTTGAATCGCGCTCCCTTGACGAAATAGGTTCAGAGATGGTGACGGCATCCGATGCTCGGGATCTGGATGAGCACATTCCGGAGGGATCTGTGCATAAGTTCACCTGGATGTTTGAGAACCGTCCCATAAACATGATAAATGAGAAAGACAGGGTTCAAGCAGACACGCAGAGAGTCAGTGAAGTTGAGGGTGGGGATGTTACCAACAAAAAGTTTGTATTTGAGACCTTCTCTTTGGACAAAATCCATGATCAGCCTTTTGAGGAGAAATCTTCCTGTGTGGAAAAGCCTGAAAGCAATGTTGACGTCAAGTCCAGCACCATGATATTTGAATCTCAGCCACTTTACGCCATCAGAGACAAGGAGGGCCAGTTTCACGAGGTGACCACTGTGAAGAAAGAGGAGATTGTGAGCAGCGATGTAAGGGGAGCCAGATGGATGTTTGAAACAAAGCCCCTTGATACCATCAAGGCAGATAATGAGATTTATGTGATCCGAGCTGTCACCCAAGAAGATGTCAAGAAAGGCGACGTGAAATCGGCCAGATGGAAGTTTGAGACACAGCCATTGGACTCTTTCACCAGCCCAGATACACCAGCTGTCGTGGTCGCAGAGGACATTGTAGGAAATAATGTGCAGCTTAACAAGCAAATCTTTGAATCAGATCGGGCAACCCACAAGAATTATGTTAGAATGGTTAGTGTGACAGATGTCCAGCAAGGTGATGTCAGAACCTCGACCTGGCTCTTTGAGAACCAACCGATCGACAGTCTCAAAGGTGAATCCGAGGAGCAAGGCGCAGTGAACACAGTCCAAAGACAGGACAAGTGGAAAGGAGATGTGAAACGTAGCACATTTCTCTTTGAATCACAGCCCCTGGACAAGATCAAGGAGACTGACCACACCCTGGTGCCCGGCGTTGAGGAGGACAGACCAAAGGCTGATGTGAAGAGCACCACATGGCTTTTTGAAACCACCCCGCTAGACAAAATCACAATCAACAGTGTTTCTGACACCCTCGCCCGTCTCCATGAGCTGACCTACCTTCACTCTAGCGGTATTGTAATTGAAGCAAGTGAGGTAAAAAATGTGACCATGGCAAAGTATCAGCTTGCAAGCAAAGAGGGCGTACAAATACAGAATGAAGAGGTTATTGAGGGAAACATCAGGAACATCATGCTCCAGTTATTATACAAGCCAACACTTAAGCCCAAGATCACTCTCATCAGAGAGACAGAGAAGGGGGATGTGAACACCACAGTGGTAGAACTTCCTGTCACTCAGCCAACAGTGGCCACCAATCCAGATGGAGATCAAAGAGTAGTTAACATTGCCCAGATGATTGAAAACTTACTTATTCACACCAAATCTTTGAAAAAGGGGATCATAATGCAAGAGTGTGCTGGCGGACATGCAGAGATGACTGTTTACTCGCTAATTCACCATGGTGAAAGCAAAACTGAAAGTCAAGATATAGAATGGAGAGGCATAAAGTCCACTATCGGAGATCTCATTGCAACCTCCAGTAGTCAAAGGACTGCATCGTCCTGTAGAATAGATGACAATGAAAAGGGGAATGTGAACTTGTACAAAAGCTGCATTGAGAGAGGAGACCTGCAGTACCTGAAGAGTCTTCAAACTGAGCCTTTGGAAGAAGACCCGTGTCAAAGCCCTTCGGCCGGGGAACACATTGAAATATTGAGGGGAGATATCAAGGAAGCCCAGAGAAGTCTCTATCAGCAGAAAGACCAGGTGGAGCGGACCATTTGCGATGTGCTGCCAGGGGACGTAAAGAACGCCAAAAAGGTGTTCTCATCAGATTGTGCCCACGATGTTGACACGGCTATCCCGAAAGAGGACATCATCCCTGGCGATATAGCGACAGCCAAGCAACAACTGGCAGTGAAGCAAGCAGTGATGTTGGAAAAAGAGGAGGTTGTGGCCGGGGATATCAAGGCAACAATGCAGTCTTTGGAACGTGCGAAGCAACAGAGCATGCACGTGGAGCGCGAGGCGATCAAGCCAGGAACCATCTATGACATGGACCTGTCAACACAAGGCCCTGAAATGGAAGAAGGCCAAACGCAGAAGGAAGAAATTGTTTCTGGGGATGTGAGAGCAGCCAAAAGATCTCTTGAAATGGCGAGGAGCCAAAGTATGCATGTGGAGCGTGAAACTATTGTCCCTGGAAAGATATACAACGTCAAAGTCTCGGCACAAGAGCAGAGCTCCTCAAGAGTTACAGAGACGCATTCTTCCTCCAGAGGCCAGCAGATCAGAACAACCTACCAAAAGGTCAGTGAAGCCATGAAAAGACAGAAAAGCCATGATGCGTTTCAGTCTTGTGAACAGGATGAAGTGTCAAAAAGTTCAGTTAGGGCGAATTGTTGTGCCAAAGACTCCCCTTCACATCCTGTAGAACATCAGTGTGATGCTCAGACATCAGAAGAAGAGGCAGAAGCTGAGGTTTTTAAAGGTGATGTGAAGGCAACGATAAGGTCGCTGCAGAGTGCAGCGATGGAGCACAAGCTCCCAGAGAAGGAGGATATTGTAAGAGGTAACATGCAGTTGGCTCTCCAGTCTCTCGAGCGGTCTAGGGTTAATGTATCAAAGGGAGACTATAAAACAGCAATGATATACAGGAATTCAGGCAGAGGATGTTCAGGAAACAGCCAGATTGTTAAGAAGCAGGATGTTGTTGTGTCCATGCCTCCCTCTGACACTGAACTGTCTCCTTCGATTTCAGTAACTCTCGAGGAGCCACCATGTGTTTCAAGACAGAATACAACAATCACAAACCCTATAGCAATCCTAAATGGCAACCCCACATCTTATTGCTGTGAAAGCACAACACCACCCCAACTCCCTCAAAAGGCATGGGAGAAACCACATGGCCAGAAGCCAACTCTCGCACCAAAGCCAGAATGGACAAAATCAACACAGAGTATGCAGCCACCACCTCGGCTTGAAGAATCTTGCCCCAATGGTGAACAAAGCCCTATTATTCAATTAAATTCCAAGCACAGTATTCAGTCTCCAACTTCATCATCAAAGAACCCACAAAAAACCAGAAGACATGGCATAATATTCCCTAACAGGGAGGTCACGCAGGACACATTCAATCAGAAGTCTATTGATAAAGCATTGGAGAGCTCTGTTGTAGCTCAGGCAAAAGGAAATGTAGTAGAACCTAAAAAGGACACTCTTCAAACTGACACAGAATCATTAACTTCAGGAACGACGGAAACTAAAATTGACAGAAATGTTGTACAGAAAATAAATGCAGCTGAGGAGATCCAGAAAAGCATAGAAAGTTATGCAGAAGGAGGTAGGGATGAAATGAATATGAGTTTTCAAACAGCTCTCCAGAATTTTGGGAGAAGAGAGAGGCAAAATGATGCGTCTGCTCCCGTTTTATCCAAGAACGTTAAAGTAGTTAATGATATCGTTGGGCAAGAAAGGCAGCCCAAGCAAAGTACTGCAGCCCTAAACAAATCCATCGGTCACGTTTCACCCGACCAGTGCAACAATCAATTGCAGAGGAAAGCTGTCAACATTCAACCAGATACGTGTGCTGTCCAGCCAAATGTCCTGAATGGTGAACGACAACAAAAATCAGATGAGGAAGTTGTTTTCAGGACAAAGAAGGCAAAAGAGACTGCGGATCAGCGACGACAGAGGCTCTCGGTCCACAAAGAGGAGATCATGACAGGAAACGTGAAGGCAGCGATGGAGATTTTTGAAAATTTAAGGAAACGAGAGGAACTCAAGATAATCCTTTCGCAGGTGCAAGAGATGGAGGGTGGTACCAGCGATGTAGACGTTGGATCAATGAAGTTGTTATTTGAGGATGTCCCTGCTTGGATCGCCACACCTAACAGAACACCCCCCCCAAAACATAGAAAGGAGGAAAAGAAGGTGGAATTGGAAATGTGTGATGATGACCTGGAGAGCACCTCCTCAGTGGAGACCGCATTCGAAGATTTGGAAAAAGCAAGCAAGGACATCATGGACCTGAAAGACCAAACATTGGCCAAGCTCCTTGTCATCGAGGAAGCCATTAAAAAGGCCTTATATTCAGTCTCCAATTTAAAATCTGAAGCTGACATCGCAGGGTTATCGGGACTGTTTGATGAATCTTTGAAATCTGAGCAAAGTTTCCAGCCTTCCAACAACATCAGGAAAATCAGCATTGTGTCCAGCAAGGCTAAACCCGAGCTAAATAAAGAGACGGGTGAAGCGGTCGAGAAAAATAATGCTGCAAGCCCTTCTTCGAAAGCAACCGACAGCCCTTCCAACCGAGCACACCGTAACCCCCTTGTTAGACAGAGCAGCGCACCATCCTCCCCTTCCTTCATCTCCATTCATTCTGCTGCCAGGAAGAAGGCCCAACAACCAAAGGCACCGATGTCAACATTCAAGCCTAAAATAGAGGGACACTCAAACGGCGACCTCAGCCAGACGTCAAACCACTTCCAAAGCCCTGCTACACCAAGACGCAAGGTCAGCGTCCTGGAGGTGAAGACTGTTCCAGAACCTCCCGTCGGAATAGTTGGCACCAAAACTGTGAGCGAAACATACGAAGAAACCGACAGCTTTGGCAATTCATTTGTTTCCTCCAAAACATCCACAGTTGTGACCAAACAGTCGAACGGCAAGGCGTCTGCGCTGTTCGATGTTGCCGACTGCCCTGCAAGATATGAAGTCATGACCTCCCCGTTAATACGAAGAAGTGAGCGTAAACTTTCGGACGCTATGCTGAACAACGCAAAAGAGGAAAGGACGGTCTTTGTAACATTTAGCCAACCCACTCCAAAGCACTGAAAGCATGACTTCCCCTTTAATAATATATGTTATGCAAGCTTTAAACCTAAACGTCATATGAATAATTTTTCTTAGAATGAAAGCATTATAATGGTAACTTATGTCCTTGAATTATTTTATACCATGATTATATAGCGAAATGTTATGTCTTTTTTTTTTTATAAATCACTTTAAAACAGCTAATATGTCCTATTGTTTGTAAGTTAAATAAATGTGTCAAGTGACAAAAAGGAGTCTGTTTTTTCTTTTAGTTTTTGCTTAGTTTTATGAATACCATTCAATCATTGTATTGGGTTACTAACACAGTGCTACAAGACAATAAAGTTGTCAAGACATTATAAAGTCAACACATTATAAAAAAAAGTTAAACAAATGTTTGTCTACAAATTGGCAGAGGATTACGACTAATTACCACTAAACCTGAATGAAAGTTTGTGGAAACACTGTCACTTGAAACAAATACCAAACACACCCATTTAATCGGTAGCTGGTAAATATTGGACAATGAGCTCTACAAATAGTTTCAGATGTAGGTGTGTAAATGAAAGTTATTTTTACATGACAGGGAATTCTAAATTACTTAAACCATTAGGAGAAGTAGCTGAACAGAGGTTGTTATCCTTTAGTTCCAGCTTCCTGCCAAGGAATTGTGTTCAGCCTGTTTGACCCCAGTCTACCCAATGGAGAAAATGGTGGCCAATAAACTTATCTTGCACAATAAGTGTTTCTGCTGTAAACACTGTACAAAGAAACTGAGGTGAGATGTCTTAAAATATAATACACTTCCAAGTCATATATGTCATTTATGATTATTCTACATACTTATTATTGACACTAACTCTAATCCTTAGCTGATGAAAATGGTATGTACCACATGCCGAAATTCAAGTAAAGTGTCTATTCTAAGTCAATATGTTATGTCTGAATTACCACTCAAGTGACAACTTGACAACAATCATCCGTCAAATCATTAAATCAAATAAGTCCTGATTGATCTGATTTTAGATTCATAAATTCTTAACACAACAGACTATGCTTTGTTTTATTGCAGCTTGCACAACTACTCATCTCTTTACGGAGAGTTCTACTGCATCTTTCACTACCAACAACTATTCAAAATGAAGGGAAACTATGACGAGGGGTTTGGACGCATGCAGCACAAAGACCGTTGGCTTCAGAAAAACACGAAAACAGATGAACCCGATGCCAACAAAGTCACTAAAATAACACAGTCGAGGTCAAATGTGGCTGAGGGCTTAGAGTCCAACACCATGTCTGCCACCAAGTCAGGCTCCCCAAATCAATCAGGCTTAAAGCAACCCATTGTTATTATGGACAAGAAGAAGATCATTTGGCCCCCAGAGAAAAAACAAACATTAGGCAGCATTGCACAGCAGTCATATATAATGTCCGGTAGAAATAAAATACCAGAAAATGGGAAAACCCCTGCATTTGTGCATACTACTGTGACTTCAAAATATAATGCCTCTGAGAATAATGAATTGAAGATGGCTAGAGGAAAACTAAAGAAAACAGAGGGCGACAGCAGTTCAAGGAGTTTGAGGTCCATAGCGTCAAGTGTCACGGAACCAATACAAGCGCAACATATTAAGTCACCTGATAAACCGCAGCGGAAGGAAACAAATTCATGGGCATTTTCAAAGAAACATGAACATGAACAACTCAGAGAAGATAGTGATGCAACCGTGGTGGATTCTTCTTCACCCTGCTTTAGAAAGGGCGTGGTTATCGCTCAACAAATTACACAGGACTTCAATATGAAGGACACCACAATAATCGCTAATCATTCCACGACCGAAGACCAGAAAACTACTCCAAGTAAGACAAAAAAAAATGTGAGGTTTGCCCCAGATGTTGTTCAAGGTGACCAGTCACCCTCCGAGCTGAGTTCAGAAGAAGAAGAAGAAATTGCAGAATTGCAGAAACATTTGGCATCTGAGTCCAGCCAAGGCCAGGTAGACAATGAGATAATCCGAAACCCTTATGAAGACAGACACAATGAAAGGGCAAACAACAGTTCAGAAGAAGAACTTGCCAATGTGGAAAACCATCCAGAGATCCAAAAGAGTGAGGAAGTCATTCATACCAGCTTAAATCAACTGCAAGAAAATGGCGTTCACCTCAAATCAGAGACAGATGATGTGATTGTCCATTCAACAAATGATAAGACAGAAGTGATTGCCCAAGAGACGGCCCAGATATTAGATGATACAGAAGATAAATCTGTGTGTCACAGGGATTCAGAAAAACAAAACAAAATGGAACAACCACAAGGACATTTGCAAAACGAAGAGAGGACTTCAGAAAAGAATGCATCTGAGACCGAAACAGGAGCTCTGCCGCAGGATACTGCCGCAGGTGTGAAGAATGTCAATCAGCAATATCATTCTCTGAAAGGTTCTCCTGCAAAACCAAATGACAAGAAGACCATAAAAAGGGGTTCTTTGTCCAGGGGAAATAGCCCTCTGTCTAAACTTTTCACATCGGGTGGAAGTGAAAGTGTGAGCAAAACTGGTGGAATTCTGGGAAAATTATTTCAGTCATCAACAGAAAAGAGGATAGAACACACAAAATCACCAAAAGTAGAAGAAAGAAAAAAGGCCATTCAAGCAGAAGAGAAATCCACAGGCAAGGACCAAGGGATGACAAAAACAATGGCAAAGGGTGAGGGTACATTTCTAGAGTCCCTTACTGAACAGAAAGCAGTGGAGGAGATGAAAGAATATATACATGCTACTGCTCAGAATTTATTTGACATCACAGAAGAACTCCCACCACTGAAATCACCCAGTAGTGACATCACAGCTGATAGCCAATCAGACATTACATCCCCAATGCATGGATCCAGCCTAGTACCTGCTGAAAGTACAAATCTATTTGTCAATCCACAAAGCCATGAAACAGATGATATTTTTACTGCTGAAGATGCACATGGAGGAAAACCACACATTGCGAGTGCAGAAAATACTGACAATACAAACCTATTCGATAATCCACAAAGCAGTGAAACAGTTGAAGAATCTCTTGAACATAACATGTTAGTCTCCCATGAGACAATTGATCCTTCAGCTACTCAAGTTACCAGTGAAGAAAAAACAAACTTAACTCACCTTTCCAGTGCAGAAAGTGTACTGGAAAGTACAAACCTCATTCATAATGCACAATCAAATCCACAGAGCCATGAGACAATTGACCTTTCTGTTGTTGAAGTAGCCAGTATAGAAAATACAAACCTATTTGCCAATCCACAACGCGGAGAAATAGTTGATATTTTTACAACTGAAGATGATAGTGAAGGAAAACCAAACTTAACGTCTCCACCACCCTTTGTGAATGATAATATAAACGTAGTAGACAATCCACATTCAAATCCGCAAAGCAGTCAAACAATTCATACTACAGCTCTGATAGATGCCTGTGTAGAAAATACTGATAACATACACCTGTTAGACAATCCACAAAGCAGTAAAATAATTGACCCCTTTGCTGCTGAAGATAACCTATACGATAATACACAGATCTGTGAAGCATTGGATCCATCTCTGATTGAACATGACATGTCAGTCTCTCGTGATACCTCTACTGTTGTGCAAGAGATGATGAAAGATCCCCTTGGGTCCATCTGCCAGTCTATTGCCGATGTTCAGGAGGAACCTCAAAGCATTATAGAAGACTTTTCTAGTTCCGAGCCCGACCAATCGTCCATCAGTCCAAGTGACACAGATAGGTCTGTCCCCAGCCTGCAAAGTCAAGTGGTTGATGTACCAGAGTTTGTAGCAGGACCCACTTGTGAAGGATCTCCTTCCAGTGTGGACCATGTGACCCCTCAGGAAACTGGAGATCCTTCTGGTTCTTCAGACACTCAGGAGATCATTACTTCCACCAACACCACCGATGACATCTTCGGCTTCCCTTTGGACCACGGCGGTCTGACCAACAAGACTGAATTTACTGACCCGTTTGAGATGTCTCAACACAGCAGACCTGAAATCGAAGGGATCCTCGACCGAATCACAGTTCAACCCTTCATAGGCCCCAATACCATGCCTGTAGCTGGCCATGAAATTCCCTCTGGTACAGATCCTTGGAATTTGGGCTCAAACTCTCAGACAGGACTACCAGATGTCAACTTTGATATCTTCAGTTCTGGGAACAGTGCTTTTTCTGAAGCCTCCGCCGGTTTCCAGCTTTCAGACGATATCTTTGGGATTAGCAAGCCCTCTGCAGGGGGTGCGACAAACTCCTCATCTATTACAGCCCAAACAGTACAGAGCAACCTTTTTATGGGAGACATTTTAGCACTAGAGACGGGAAACCAAGCAATAAGTGACACAGACACAGTAACAGACCTTTTGGGTGATCTTGGTAGCAGCGCTGAACAAAAAACGAATGAAAATCCTGCCCCAAACAATAGCTGGATGGATGAGTTGTTTGGCTAATATTATTTAGGGGTTGATATTTTGAAGCAAAATCTTAAATGGTTATCACAGAATGAGACAGGTATTAAATTAAATAACCAACCATCGAACCAACCATCGAATCAGTAACGCGTCATGCAATTATTTTTGATCCTTTTAACCAATGGATCCCCAACCTTGGAGACCCAACATCAAGGTGGAGAACCACTGCTTTGAACCATGATGTAAATTGACTGTACACTTTGAAAGATTACATTTACAATTGTGACAAGATTTATAGTGCCAAATGAGAAAAGCATACGATTACAAAATGTATTTTTTAAATGTATGATGAAATCTAAATTATGCATTGCTAATTAATGATTTACCTACTACACAACAAGATATGACAATATTATATAGCGAGTTTAGGAAAACAATGTTCCAACATTTATATATATATGTACACACACTGCAATAAAATTGGATGTAAATAGAATCACATTGTCCTTCAATTGCTTCAGTGGTTTGATCTCTTTATTCCATTTATTGCCCAGGCAACCATAGGCCATTACAACTGGAATTTGTAGAGAACAAATAGACAAGTGCAAGTCACTCAACGGCTCCACAAGCATTAATAAGAAGCAAGAGAATATGACTTGTTAGTTTATTTAATCATTTATTTGGCTCCGTCAACACAAACATGCGACTGAACTGAGACTGCCAAGCGACAAATAAACATTTTACGGCACAATGAGCTTTGCTGGTTTCTCGAGGTCCACACTTTGTCGCAGGCCAGCTGCTTGGCGTCATGTACGTTTATCGGTACGTTTATCGGTACAGTGGCATGTGGTATTCCGATAGGTTTACAACTTACAGACAGTACCGTTAACGTAATGAATGGTTGTTAGAGAGAGAGTAATACATGTATAGCTAACCCTAGCCCCAACCCGAGCCCCTATGCTAGTGCTATATAAGGATGCTTATTCCTGCGAGAACTGATGTTAATGAATGTACCCCCTTTGTGAAGGGTTACCCGTAATGTATAATTGGAAATAACACTGTGGGGCCAAAAGGTGATCCAGACATCAAGTTCCGGGTATTGCACACAATAAATGTCCGATCTTTAATGAATAATCTCAAAACAGGACAATCTCTACACATTCATCATTCATGAACCAGCAAGGTTAAAGGCTCCCTATTTTCAAATGCCATGTAATCACTCATCAGCCTCAATCGGGGGCCCTTGACCACTGTAAAACATTCAAACGTCGACACACCATTCTACGACATGTTCTTGGCCTTTTGACCCGCGGCGTCGTCCATCTTCTGCTTGCCCTCTTGGTGCACGACCTCCACCTGGTCCAGGAGTTCTGGTGGGTCTGTCCCCCGGGTCTCTGGGAGCTGGAAGGTGAGGCCCCCCCCCACCAGGGCGAGGCTGCTGAACACTATGATGGGTATGGTCCAGTGGTACACCGCCAGCAGGTTGAGCAGCGGAGACAGCAGCCCTGCC
>OMKI01012050.1:0-11772 GCA_900302315.1 Phycis blennoides | reverse complement strand
TTTTTGGTGGAGGGGGGGGGGGGGGGGGGGGGGGGGGGGGGGGATTATAGTATTTACATGCATTACAATGTGAATTGTGGTTAAATTTGAAATGCATTTTCTTCGGGAAGGACATGAATACCAACATTGTTTACATGAATGTATTTTCATTCATTCATAGACTCATGGTTCTACAGTCACCTAATGGCGCGTGCTCCGCGGCATTCACTTAACGCCACTGAACGTCCCAAAACAACCACAGGAAACCAAACTACAAGAAAAAAGGACAACTTTTGGAATTGGAACTTCAAAAAAATAATTAAGTGGACTATTAACTGGGGAATTGAAAGACTAAAGTTATCATTTCTGGTCAAATGGAGTGAAATTGCCTCAATCAGTCCCTCTGATCAAACGCGGTGGGGGCCCCCAGAGATGGGGCATGTAGGTAGGATCAGGTTGACAGATAAGATGGATGAATATGAGCTTGGCTAATGAAACAGATGCGCACTTAAATTGGTTCAGTGATATTTGGTAGGCATATGGAGAGAGTCTGGCAGTTTGAGAAAATGTAAATTTAAAAAACCAACGCCGCCTTCCAGCCAGCGCCTCATCAGGGTGAAGTGCTGCGGAGCGGTGGGGTTTTAATCAAGATGGATTATTACACCTGGGTACAACGTATCACTGCACAATGCCGTTCAATGGGAGGGAATATTTAATGGTCCCTCCAAAGTTTGACTAATTTGGTTAGTGACAGAATATGCTTCTATCACCGCTTCATGGGTATTCCGTTACATGGGAAGCAAATGCAGTCGCAATTACTGCCAGGGAAACACGGTATTATTGCAAAGTATTATTTGTGGTTCAGACATCTGGCGTTTCTTTGCTCCAGTGAATCTTTGCCATTGACAGGCATAGGTTAAAACGACAGAGGGGAGAAAATAGATATATTCTGCCTGTAGGGAATAAAATGGTATGAATACCTTTATGAATGTCATTGAGATGTGGAAGAAGGAGCTCCTTGGCATTGTGCAGCTTGAACACTGTGCATACCAACACATGTACAAGCATGTTTAAGCTTATGTTTCATAATGTGTGTGACCGCACACACAGTTACCACTTGTCCAACTCTCTTGTATAATTCATCCTTCTAGTCTCTTGGATCATCCTGAACCCATTTTAGTAGACATTTTAGTAAATTTTTATTTCTACCAAATAGTCAAATAATCAGAATATACAGTATATAACGCAGGTAAAAAAAGAAACCGAGCCGTAACATATTCCATATCAAACCATGGCGTAAGCCAGTCAGGCGGAAATTAACTTTAATGTGAAGACAGGAAACCACGCTGACATTTCAGTTGTTCTGTTATTGATGGAGGGATGTGGGAATGCTTTTCTTCAGATGGTTGCAGCTTGCAGTTCATCTCCTGGGAGACCGTGTCTGAAAGGCATGTGGTAATGTGGTGGGCGTGGACATGGCGACCCACCATGGTACAGGCAGCAGGAAGGGCACCTTCTGCGGTTGTACTTTTAGAAATGTAAAAGAGAAACCAAGTGCGACACACTTGGCATGTCCACACCAGGATGGAGGGCATTCTGATGAGCCTCACATCAAGTGATTAACCTTGGATAACACCCTTATGGATTCTACAATGACTGTCTACGTCTCTCTGTTGTGGCACTGTTCTCCATTTGAATAGTTTCTCTGTTAAATGGACTGCATTAACAGTCCTGGCCAGTAGCGTCCATGGACAGCTAGCTTTAGCGGCTCTCCGCGAGGATCTTAAATAATTGATGCCTTGATTGCCAGGGTATTCATGAACACAAAAAGGCTTCTCCTATTCTTTGTCTAACACACAACCGGAATCCTAAATAGTATTTCCCCCAAGAACCCGAGACAGAAGGGGGAGGTTATGCAGCTCGTCCAAATACAGTAGATCCCCCTCGACAACTGATTTCAGAGGCATAACATATTGAGTTACAACCAAGAACACATATACGTTCCAACAGATGTATTGAGTGCATGCTCGCGTCTCCCTTCCCAGCAGTGTCTTATCACTTAGTAACCTTGCCCACCAACTAGTTTTGTTCCCCTTTAAGAAGGGGTCTTAAAAGCTCCCTCTCTGTCAACAGTGACCTTCAGAATGTTAATCTCCCCAGACAAGAAGCACGCAAGGGTTTAATACGCCTCAGCCTCTTCCCGCTGTCATGCATTTACTTATTCATGTACACACACTGGGCATTTATAAATCCCGTAATTAAAGGATTTCGGTGCAGACCAACAACATGTGGCGGGGCGTGCGGGACATGGTGGCGTTCTGCGGAGCGTAGGAACACCTCAGACATGGCAAAAATAAAGGTGGCGACCCGCAGGGCAGTGGGACCAGTGGTCGAGCCCCGCCCCCCCTCCTGCACTGGGACCAGTGGCCGAGCCCCGCCCCTCGGGCCAGCAGATGGTCATGGCTGAGGTACGGCCTGCCGTTAGCAGGTTCATTGACTGACCATAAAAAATGTCGTAAGTGTCGGCCTTTAGCCCTAAAATGGCAATTACCCAGCTCACGTCACAGGACCCCTCGCTCTGTGAGCCTCAACCAGAGGGGATGTGATTTAATGGATGCAATGACCACGGACAACTTGACAAATTTGGCCAATCCCTGACCCAATCTATTCTGCTCTGTCGCAAGATGGAGTCTGGTGTTGGACTATCTGTGGAGTGCAGTGTTTGGAAGAATTGGACATTGTGCTGATGGTACCATTACAACATCCTGGGCTCCAGTTGCTCAGCCCTCCCTCTCTGCTGAGGATATCAGGATGTTTTCCTGTTGGTTCATTTCGCCATGTTTTCTGCTTACGCCGAAGTGGCTTAAAATAGCAAGAAAAAAAAGCAGTTCTACTCCATCCCGGACTGCCTGACAGGGGTCTGCAAAATTCCCCCCATTTTGAGTTATGATACAGATGTAGAGGGAGGAAGCCATCTGAAGACTCAACATGCATTATATATTAGTAGGAGGCACGTGTCAGGTACCACGTATAAGATAATGGGCACCAAGGAAATGTATTGCCGTTTTATTTCTCAGGGCAACTTTATGAGTTGCAAACTTTTGAAACATATATAATTATTATGGGGGATTTCCATAAATCTCATTAAGCAGAGCAATTGCTTTTCAGGCTAGAATGTATCCTGTGATGCTTGTTATGGCAGATATTGTGCCACACGAAGACGCTTATGATTAAAATGACACTTCGAGTCTTTGCATTGTCTGCATTTTTCTGCATCTCCATTGTCTCACAATACCTTAAACAGGAAGTGTTACATCCTCTACACAGTCGGTACGCAGTAAATAAAAAAAAACCCTTTCAAACAGCACTCAACCCAAGTCCCTGAGTAAGAGGCACATGTACATGAGAGAACAGACGCAGTGAGGAAGAATGGTACCCAGCCTGCTTCGTCCCTACAATCAATTCACCCCGGATTAAACCCAATCAGTGCTTTGCCCGTGGGTGGACCAGACTCTCCGGTGTGAGGACAGCCCACCTGGGATGGGAAGGGGGGAGGAAGTGTCTTCACTCGTCAATCCGTGTTCTGGCCCCCGGGCAACGGTGCCACTTAAGACTCTGTGGACGGCCGGCGTAGGCCGGGCTTCACCGGGCGCCAGGCAGCCGGACAGGGACCCGGAGCCCCGCCCCTGGGGCTTCCATCCTTCATATTGCGTTGACTGTGCCGGTGCCCGTGGCCGGGGGGGGTGGTCATCATGCCGCTGATGTGATGATTATTGGGGCCGGACGCCGGGGTGTGGACTCAGACCCAAACACAGATGGAGCTGCTGTGAATTAGTTTTGTTTTCTGATGTCAATTCAAATTCAAACACTGTTTCTTCACACAATACCCACTGGGCACAGGCTACACTGTAGAAATATCATTTCAGAATGGGCAATAACCCCTGGAAGCAAGGTAGGCTAAAGATATTGTTATCTCCCTTTAGAAACTTGGGGCCTGATTGCCCTCTAAACCATTAAACTCTAAACCCCATCCCCACTGCGGCAGTCTGTTAAAGTCCTCTGAAATGGAGCCCATTACATGTGCATTATGGCAGGGCATCCCGTATGGGTCTATGCATTTGAGAGCTTTTTATGCTGGTTTATGTGTGGAAAATCGGGAAAAAAAAGACTAAATCGACAGCCTCTTCAGCCGAGTTTACGCTGTTGTAAAAGCTCATTCTGCTATGGGCCACGCGAGCCCCGTTATTGTCCGTGTGTAATCGACTTATTTGCTGCCTTTGAGTGTCAAGAATGAAGGGACGATATGCATGCCACAGGTGGGGGAGTGTGTGTATCACCAACACCGTTCCACTGAGAGTTCCCGGGCTGTCTGTGAGAGGGAGCCCCTGTGTGGTTAGACTAATGAGCCACTGCATTAGCGGTTAGCGGTTGTGGAGGCCGTGGCCACAAGGACGGACTGACTGGGAGGCAGGATCCATCTTCCTCTGTGTCTGCCGTGCCTGACATCACAGACACGCTGGCTGAGAGCACACACTCAAGCTAACACACCTCAATCACACATTCATGCTTCGCGTGTGTGGACACACACACGCACACCCGTGAAAATGCTGAAAGTAGCACCGCCAAGCAATGTACAGGAGGCAGAACAACTGGAAGGGTGATATTTTTGTCTTCTAAAGATCACAATACTGCGCTGATGTGAGGAGATCATGGAGGGTGAAGACAGCTTTATTGGAGTTACATCTCAAACACCAGCACCCATCATCGGGCACTCACTTAATGACACTCGTTCTGTTTGAAACCTATTTTCCCAGAGTGAGATGTTCCCGGGCTGCTAAATGTATGTGCCATTATCCATTCAGGTGCCCCTTTTACCTTTATTTCAGCACCTGTGAAGGCTGAAAAGATAATGACTAAGTGCATAGTTATAAATTATATGTGATGCTTGAACTATTCTTGAACTATTTCCTCTGTGCCATCATTTTATTCTCTCCGCAATCATATCCAGCCTTTCACTCCTTTGTCTCTCCTAAGAGGCGAGGAGATGAAGGAGCTGGCTCCTCCCTCTTTCCAGCTCCAAACCGGTGTCCCGTGTATCCAGAGCGTCTTGGACTGTGACCAATGTCTGTAGATCTGTGAATGACGAGCCGTTTGCACTGGGGCTCGTGAGTGATCCGGACTTTGAAACAGGGGTCTGGCGTCATCCGGCCCCCTGCCCAGAGCAGGGCTGCCCTGTCACCAGCCCTGAAAAATGGAGACACGAAGGGGGTTGTTTGAGGCCCCGTGTCCCTGGAGGAATGCAACTCTACCTAATGTGTGTCACTTTGACTTTTCCCCTGATAAGCATCTCACTGTGGGAAAGCATCTGATATGGCAGCGATTTAGAAAAAAAAAAAAAAAAGGCCATTTAGGCACGCGGATCAATTTGGAGGTTTAAATTACCGTGGAATTAAAAGGAGGCAGATTGATATCAGGTTAATCCTGTGAAATGCCATGCTCCTAACAAACTCTTCAGCCGAGGTCAAACTTTACGCAGAACACGGGTTGAGCGGAGTTTCACTGTGTTGTATTTTGCGCTGACCTTGCACAACTCCAAATGCCAAAGTTGTTTGGTAGTTCATCAGGATTATGGAAGCCACCAAAGACCTCGTGGCTCTTTGCTTATCCCCCTGATTCCGGCCCCCCGTAATCCATGCATTGTTTGCCTTGATATTTACTCAACACTCAACCAATCACGCTGATCAGCAGAGGTAATCAAGAGTGAAATCGCATCGCTGGCCTTGCCAGAATATGGATAAGCAGCCGTCCATGAAAGTATTTGCAAAACGGGAGTCTGCCGTGGGCGTTGCGGGGGCGTACGGGGACAACCTTGTCCTAACCTCCCTCAGCCATAAACATTTCAAATGTTGGGCCCGTTTATCGGGGCCGCGGTTTATTGGGGGTGATGCAGAGCAGGAGCCCCCCACACACCTTTATAAAACAGCATGTGTTCAAAATGTTTGCGGCATCTGCTTGGCCGCAGCACTTAATACAATACTTAACAGTAGTAAATCCTGGAGGGATCAAATTCTGCCCTGGCACAGCTTTGCAGCACAGGAGCGGGTGTCCACGCTTGGTTTTAAGGCTGGATAAACATGTGAGGACAATGGGAAACCACCTTCAGAGAGCGTCTTACTTCCATAACGACTGACGACTTCAACAGGCAGAACAAACCAAAGAAGGAATGGGATTTGATTGGATCGGGCAACTTTTACAATTTGTATGTTATCAAGAGCCAAACATTCATCTTAATCATTCAGTGCCATGGAGAATAAGTGGCTAATATCATTATTAAGACATTAGTTTATGATGAGATCAAACGGTGTCAGATCTAATTCTCCTTACATCAACCTTTCCCTTTCATGTCCGCACTCAAAGCTTTGATTGCGCTCTCTGAATTCATTTCTAAACGTATAAGGAAGCAGAAAACGAGTGATGCTTTAGAAGGGTTTCACTAATGCTCATCTCACACACTCACACACTGTGTCTAAGGCCGCTGTGGATGGACCATCGGAGCTTATTTGCACCGCCATGCAGGTACGGCTGTTCTGTTGCGTAGACTTCAAACTCCTTTTTCAACTTTTTAATTTTACGGTGCCAAACATAATGTCGACTTTTTTTTCTTTTTTATCTTCCTTCAAAAATAAAAAAACTTTTTAGGATCACACATCCACGATAACCTTTAAAATGTATCTCATTTGTATGACTCACTAACTCCCTTTGACAAAAAAAATACAAAAAATCGTGACTTTGGAGCTTGGACGAGCGATTAACTCGTATGAACTATTCAGCTTGGCTCCTGCTCGCCAGCCTGTGTGGCTACCTGGTCCACTAGCCAATCATCAGCCACCATGAACAGTGCTGACAGTGTGATGGGGGGGCTGCTTCCCTCTGGTTGGTCAGGGGGCTTCATGGTGTGGCGTGTTCAACGCAGGAATTTGAATCCATGCAAAGACAATCAATTGCATATAGGATAGTAGCAATTTTATGATCATTATTATTGGACGCTGTATAGATGGTATTGCCCGTGTTTTTTGGTTTAAATATCACTGGTCTAGGTATTGCCTCTGGGCAAACATAATGTTATTTTATTTTTTTTATAAATTAGATTAATTAAATTCAATTTTAACTCAAAACACTGTTTTCTGAACCAATTACTTTTTGAGGAAGATGTAATTAATTATCACAGGTTTCTTATTTCGTAGCGCTGCATCATTAGCAATGCTGAAACTGGCTAATTAACAATATTCTGTCCAGATTGTGACCACAATTATAGCCTTAATCTGCTCTTCTCCCACTGTGTAGGTGTGCGGTGGTCAAATACACTCGGAGAAAGAGCCAGAACTAAACAGCGAGGAGAAGAGCCTTGAAATTCACAAGAAGAAGAGAAGTCTGCACTAAATGTCTCGCTGTCTGTTCATGTTGCTCTGTGACTGCCATGTGCCCGGCAACGTCCACTCAGAGAGCAAGAAGGTCTTTAGAGTCAGAACCCACTCAACGGTAGCAGCCCGTCTCCAGCCCTCCATCTAATATGCAATGTTGATGGCGGGTGATATATTATTGATGGCCCAGCCAGTCTGATCTGGGAAGGCCTGGCTTGACCATCATCCATCTCATCCTTCACCAGCCCATGGCCTCAGAGCATCTGCTGCATTTAAAGGACATATATATATATATTCATTATTTTTCTCCTCAAACCCATGCATGGTGCATGCTATCCTAACCTTAACTCTAACCCTTAGTGACCCATGCTACCCTAACCTTAACACTAACCCTTAGTGACCCATGCTACCCTAACCTTAACACTAACCCTTAGTGACCCATGCTACCCTAACCTTAACCCTAACCCTTAGTGACCTGTGCAACCCTAACCTTAACCCTCACCCTTAATGATCTGTGCTACCCTAATCCAATACATGCACTCATGGTATTTTTACACACGTGAGACAAATTACGTAATTATGTCATCATTGTGATTAGGATTATTATGAATATAGGACATTGAGATTTTGCTAAGATGTCCTCCTGCTTCTTGTGCCCACCCCCAGCTGCCTCCCTGAAACTGTATGACCCCTTTTGCCTGAACGAATTTCAATCCCACTGGACGACTTTGGGTTGTTTTGTCTGCTGAAGTTAGGGGCAGAAGGTTTGTCTCTGGAGAAGGGTGCTGCGGGACTCCTTATCACTAGTAGCTTCACTGGCAGAGGGGATCGTTGTCCGAATAATGGCCCAATGACGTGTCCGTTCAAAAAGCTTTTTGTAGGCAAAAGGCTCCACAGAAATAGCTTGACTAAAAAGGTTTCTAATTATTACCTCCAAATATTTATAATTATATAATTAACACAGTTGTGATTCAGTGGATTAAAATGTAATCTAGATCATTAGATCAAGCGTACCAACAGTAATCCTCCTCAGTAGTTCCCCCACTGTGTTCTCAGCCTTTTTCCTCTGATGGACTCAAATGCCAAGCAGCAGCAATGGGCTGCAGTAAACAGCTCCGGTTCCACATGAAATGAAAGATGAAATTACTTAAACAAAAAACAAAACTGTGCTTGAATATTGCTTTTTCCGCAATTTCTTTGGAAATGGTATATCCTCATGAGACCATGCAGACATTTACATTTGCGTCTCGCAATGAATATCAGTTTGGCCTTGGTTGGACAGGAACTGAGTCCAAATACAGCTGCTGCCTTACGTTGATCAAAAACTCCAGCCAATCAAAGGTGTCTCTCTTTACTCTTCTGAAATTTGGTTTTGAAAGTAAAAACGTATACTAATTTGATAGTCTTCCGTACACATTACTGTTCATCTTTTGACATCATTATATCTATTTCTGATATACAATAACTGTGGTGCTCTTTGTACATCATGAACTGTAACTCGATAGGACCAGATGGTCCTATCATACCTCCCCCTAGGGCTGATTGGTCCTATCATACTATCCCTTAGTGCCGATTGCTCCTACCAATTTAACATTTTTGGAAAATGCTTTCAAGGGGATCAAGGACAGACTGATTTGTAGAGCAACTGAACTCTGAGATCAGGACGATCTCACAAGGCTAGACATGGTGTGGACTAACTAGTCATCTGTTAGCTTTCTAGGGAGACCCGGGAGTCCCCCAGAGCCAGGGGGGGCCAGCACAGCGCACCACACTGCCTCAAAATCACCCATGGTGGACGTTGGTGTGTAGCTTGCTTCTGATTGTTGATGTAGACCAGCAACAGACTGGAGGGTCTGTGAAGGTCTATCCATTTCATTATTCTATCTCAGTTCTTTTTTTCATTCTATAGACAAGATATGAGGCTAGATAGACAGACAGACAGACGGACGGACGGACAGAAGGACGGACGGACGGACAGACGGACACACAGACAGACGGACACACAGACAGACAGACAGACAGACAGACAGACAGACAGATAGATAGATAGATAGAAAGAGATAAAAAGAGTCCCTGCTCAAGGACAAAGGGGTTTTGCAGTCATTATCATAAAGTAACTGATTTACTTTCTCATTTGACCTTTACTGTATTTTGTATTATTCTCTCAAACGACCTTGTGGCTGATTGCGTCAAATTCCTCATGGGCTTCAAAAGTAAAGGTTGCGATTCTTGGAAAATATCACATATTTACATTAATCTCCTTGAGCACAGTGTCCACATACTGCGATCGGTGAAAAGCCCTTTTCCAAGTTAATGTTGTCAACAACACAGGCCTAACATGGCTGCCAAGCTTCAAGGTTGAGACGCGCACTGTGGTAATTATCTTGAATTTACATTTCGCCCCCTGCCCCGAACAAATTTGTACCAAAACAAACAAAAAACTAAAAAGCAGAAGTGGACTGGACGTGCGTTATTATTGCCTCCGCCGTTCAATGATACAAGAGGGTCATGAAACTGACTTCCCATAGGTGCGCTGCCGTAATTGCTTTACCAGCGCTACCTCTGCTGACAGGTGGACCCGGCCACTCCTGGAGACGCCGGGGACAGAAAGCTGATGACATGACATGTTGTTTCGGGATCCTCAGCTTCCGAGCTTCATCAGTTCATATTCCTCTCTCTTCCTCCGCGTGCATCGCGGCGTACAGCGTCCTCTATCTAATTCTCGCGCTGGAGGTTTTGGGTGTGCGTCGTGTCTGCAGAGGCATGAGGGATGTAATATTGCTTCTCTCATACCTCTGGACACCGGCGGACCAGGTGACCTCACCGCTGCTGACGACGCAGCGGGTTGGGATACGCAGCCAAGTGTAGCCGTTTGAACCGGCTGACTGTCTGCATTCATTGAGTGGATGTTATTGGTCTATTTTATGTTGGTTCTATTGAATTGGTTGGTGTACTTCATTTATGGGTAAATATAAATCAATATGAGTAGATTTCCAATAGAATATAATGAATATAGATATTGTTTAGTCAAGCTGCATTTGAGCATATGAGAATTTATATACGTATATACTGTATGTATATATCTATATATATATATCTCTCTCTATATATCTCTCTCTACATATATCCTTCAGCATTGTTGTACTGCGTTTGGGAAAATCATCCTGAGACAGACACTAAAAAGAGACAGAGCTGAATGGATTGAAAAGACGTGTGGCCAGGAAACAGGCAGCCTCTGTTGTGTATTCAAGCCTGAACGGAGACAAACTGCATCATACGGCAGGTCCGCCCGGCCGGTCTGAGAGACAGGTATTCATTTGTCCAAGGGCATCGTGAGAGCCACCGTCTCACTACCTTATTTACATCTTCACGGTCACATGACTCCTTCAAAGGGCAGGCGTTACACCCTGCGCTGACGTGTGGGCTGGGTTCAGCGCCTGCAGAGTAGAAGGAGTTTAATGTGCTCGACTCCCCCACGGCGCCAGTAAAAAGTCAACCTTGATAAAGCGCTAGCGCTCTCCGCTACACTGGGACTACAGCCCCCAGAAGCCTCCGCGAGGCACGCGGTCTCACGGCACGTGCGCCTGCCGTGTGCTCCTCAACATGTATGATGTTATGGCCATATATCTTCGTGTACAGTATATACAGACGGAGACTCTGAAACCCTTCACCCGAGAGACACTAGCTTCCCCCGTGTCGTAGCATCTCTCAAAGAGCCTCGAGAAGCAGTGATCGCTCTGCTCCAGGAACCCACAGCAGATGGCTGCTCAGCCTCTGCCTGGGAGCACGAGATCTCCTTTCAGTCAGTCGCCCGTGGGCAGTATTGTGGTGGCAGCTTCACGTGGCAGTGAAATGTTATCACTGGACTTGGGTCTTCATTAGACTGGATATGGACCCACAGAATCAATGCACACATTGTGGATTCCTTTACCATGGAGTGTGCAAAACGGCTTCATAGTTGGCCCCCTGTGTGTGTGTGTGTGTGTGTGTGTGTGTGTGTGTGTGTCTGTGTGTGTGTGTGCGTGTGCGTGTGCACGCGTGTGTGTGTGCGTGGGCACGCGTGGGCAATAAACTAATTAAGGTTACCAGACAGGACCTTCACCGCACCGGCTGACGCTCGTTAGCTCCGCTCTGAGACCGCGGACCCTCTCCCTTCAGAGCGAAAAGCTTCAACGTATGGATGAATCCCAGCGCTGCGGAGACATGCGCAGGGCCGAGGCCGGGCTAACAATAGACGATAAGCGCGGCAGTGGCCGGCGCCACGTCTCATTTTAATTGACACGAGGATGAAACGTGCGGAGCAGCAGCTGTAGCGCCGCCGGCCCGCTGGGGAGAGCTGCGCTCTCTTCCCCCCACACCCTCGGCGCCGCCG
>OMKI01012036.1:0-11985 GCA_900302315.1 Phycis blennoides | reverse complement strand
TGTGTGGGGGGGGGTTGGGGGTGGGGGGGGGGGGGGGGGGGGGGGGGGGGGGGGGGGGGGGGGGGGGGGGGGGGGACAGCCTCAGGGTCTGGGTGTGAACACAACACAGGGCCTGTGCTGCATCAACAACCCAACCGGTTTCTACCGAGGACGGCCGTGACCGCCGGCTCACTGTAAGCAGAAGCTCGGGTGAAAACCTAGAGCTGGTCTCCACCGCTGGTCGGAGGGGGGGTGGCAGCGGAGGAGACGGCGGGGGAAGGAGGACACTACATTTTTTCCACTCTTGTAATCTCATGAGGGTCGAATTTTGTGGCCTACTGTACCCCCGGCCTGAGTGGCAGACATCAGACACTGTAGCCAGCTAACCCAGCAGAAACAGGCCGCGTGTAACTCAATCAGCACGCCTCGCCTGCAACCCCCTTAAACATTAATGAGTCTCCCTCAGCACGAGAGACACAGAGACAGAGAGAGGGAGAGAGGGAGAGAGAGAGAGGGAGAGAGGCAATGTAGCTCTGAGGCCATTTTGGAGGATGCTCACATAACGGTTGTGCTACAGGGACTATGGGAACTAGTGTTTGTTTCAATGCAGTTTTAGTCATATCCTTATAGAATTCCATACAGTGCAATACATTTACGTTCACAAGATCCGGAGCCGGACGAGAGAGTGGAACGTTTTGTGAGCCTCTGCCCAAGCTCCAACACTTGGACACTCACAGAAGTGAGTGTCCATCACATCCACCTGTCTGAATGTTCAATGACGTCAACAACTTCCCCTCCCGTTTTCCCCCCTTTGTCCGTACGTCGTGTCGTCACCGCCAGCAGGACCTTTAATATTTAATGCGTGAGAAGATGCACCTGGCTGCTTCTGAAAGACCAGCTGAATTATTCAACCCGGTCCTAAAATCATCCCCGGTATCTTTGGCTCGTCTCGGGAACTGAACTTCACAAGCCTAAAATGGGGCCCCAAGTTCTTCCTCAAACACCGCATTTAGACGGAAACAGCCGTGTTTGATCACTAGGTTTGTTTTGATACCGCCGATGTCGCCACGGGCCGACACCAGAACATCACGCCGGTGAAGATGTCCTTTGACGTGCACATTTTACGTCAGTTTTCATACTTTCAGCTGAATGTTGATGGGGGGGCTTTTAGTGGTAACAGAAGGACTGTTTGGCAACAGCACACATTTCACCCCGGATCAATAAAGTCATCTGAATAAGCCATGGCAAGTGTTTTTTTTTTTTCTGGGAACTGAGTAACGAAAGGAAAGTCACTTGGAGGAGAGCTTGGATGATTGCTCCTCTCCTTGGCAGCGCTGCCTGGGGTTAAACAACACCAACTGTACTCAAGTTCCAGCTCACTACTGACCATTACATCCTCTTTTCCACCTGAATTTTTCAGTAAGCTGACGTGTTCACCAGTGGCTTGCAGACTCCTGGGGAGACCTGGGGCATTTAACGTGGCTGCGCTAGTGTTCATGTGGTGTTGTTCATCACTGCCAGGCTGGGCTGGTCTTGTGTGTCTCTGTGCTCTGTGCTTTTGTGGTGTTCTGCGCTGCTAGGCTGGCTCGGCTCCGTTTCCATGGAGTTCGCTGCTGCCAGGCCAGGCTGTGCTCAAGGCTGCCGGTCTGGGCTGTGCTCTTGGCTGCAAGGCCAGGGGTAGGATAGTCTGTGCACCTTTGGTGCTCTTTGATGCAAGGCTAGGCTAGTCTGTGTCCCCGTGGTGTCCATTGCTGCCAGGTTAGCCGTGTGTGCTTTTGGTGCTCGTTGCCGAAAGGCTAGGCCGTGCCCTGTTGGTGCCATTTGATGCTAAGCTAGGTTAGGATACTCTGGGTAACTTTGGTGCACTCATACTTTGTACTTATTGAGGAGCACGTGGCTGCTGGTGTGGTCTAGTCTCTGTGTGTTCCTGTGAACTAAAGGTTGCGAGATGGTAATACTCCAGGAGGCAAAATAAGCAAAATAGGTCAGTTGTTTTTCTTCCACTGTACAACCATGCAAGAGGATCACCAGGGGATGTGAACACGAGGCCTACATGATACATTTGTGTACTCATCCTCGCTTGTTGACTTTCACTCCACCCTGCGAAAACATTGAATTGTTACGTGGCATTAGCAATCACTCTTCGACGGAGCAGCACATGTGTTAGCATATGGTGCTAACACACGTGCTGCCTCCGATTGGTAGACTGTTTCGCCCCCTGAATAATGTCACAGGATTGCCCAGGATGTCTTGATGACCCTCACATGAATCACAAATACCTTCAAGATCCTTGGTAGGATTCCACCCAACTTGAGGCAACAAAGGTTAATCTTTTTCAGTTATGACCCTTCCTTGACTTACAGCCTTCATTTCTCCACAACGACAACAGAAGATGTCCTTTAGCAGACGCTATTATCCAAAGCGACCTGCGGGGAATTCAGATACACGTCACTAAGGAGCAAGGAGGGGTTAGGGCATCTTGGAACAAAGATGCCTACAGGTAGGCTGTAGACAATGGATATGAACCCAGTACCTTTCAGCAGGGGGTTCGACTCCCATCCCTAACCATTACACTATGCTGCCACTTGCTTTCTGATGCATTACCTCAGCATGAACCTTGCATAGTATGTGTTATACATGACCCACCATGCACCCAGTCTATTCTGATTGGGATTACTCTATCGGCTGAGACGTGGTTGGTGCGTGACGTAGATAATGTACGTCAGAAGTAATGATATATATATATATTATTCAAAGACCAAAGAAACACTAGGCATCATACAGGTAGCTGCCTGCCTCGACTGGCTGTTACAGTGAATGAAACAGGAAGACTTTTACCTCGCACTGACTTTAATGAATTTGAACCCTCATCCTCTAGGCATGCATCATATGTCCAGCCAGCACCGTCAAGTCTATCCTTACACTGTGTGTGTGTGTGCGTGTGCGTGTGCGTGTGTGTGTGTGTGCCAGCGTGCGTAGACTACAGCTCATTCTCATGAGTTCCTGCACTACAGAAACCAACAGATGACGATGGGATCATACCTGGTCACAGGGACATTGGTCAGGACCTCATGGGACCCCAGAGGTGAAGACTGTTTTGTGGCTTGTTGGCTTTGAAGCGTTCCATCGGTTTAGCATCAGAATGACATTTACACCGTCTATGGTTTTTCAGACCACAATAAATCACGGCAACATAATTTACTTCAAATTTTGTTTGAGGGTAATTAAGGTGTGCCAATTACCGTACAATCACTGAATGATTCTACGGCCTTTTGTACTTTGACAAGTACAAACTACAACGTTTCCCGACAAGATATTGTGGATACATCCCTTTGTGATATCATATGCTTATTTTTACGTTTTTAGATCCTGCCGTTCTAACGTTTGGTGTTCTTTGGTTTGAATTGGTGCTCGGCTGTGCTGGTCAGGTCTGTGTCTGCGCTGTGCTCCTTTGGTGATCTTTGCTGGTAGGCCAGTCTGTGATGTTCTCCGCTGCTATGCGAGGCTAGTATGTGTTCTGGAGGTTGCTGCTGGTGTGGTCTGGTGTGGTCTGGTCTCTGTGTGTTCCTGTGAACTAAAGGTTGTGACTTGGTAAAGCTCCAGAGGCCAACAGCAAAATAAGTCAGTTGTTTTACTTCCAGTGTGCAACCATGCAGGAGGACCGGGGATGTGAACACGAGGCCCACATGATGCATTTATGTTTCCATCCTTTGCTTGTTGACTTTTCCTCCACCCTGTGAAAACATTTGCTGCGTTTCGACCACAGGAACGTTCCCCTAGGAACCAGGAACCTTTGGAGGAACTCGTTTCCACCACAGGGACCCGGGTCTAAATTATGTTCTGTGGACCCTATTTTACCCCCCACAAAAAGTATGATTCATGGACCGAACATTATCGCTTACATGTATTCATCTCAATATCAGTTGGCGCTACAAGCCCAAAACGATGCATATATACGTTGTAACTGTTGAAAATAGATTTTGTTTGTCCGATTTCTCTCTCAGTATTTCTCACTCTTTCTCACTCTATTTCTCGTCTTTTATTCTTTGTGTGCCTGACGTAAAAGGAGCTGAATGTGGCTAACCTTCGTGGGGCTTTAGGCCGCCATGGAAACGCAGAAAACACCGGGCTGAAGGAACCTTTTAGTTCCTTGGAAAGTAGTCGGAATGAAAGGTGATTTGGGTGGAAACGCAGCTATCGAGTCTTTAAGTGGCGTTAGCGATCACCCTTGGAGAAAGCGGTATACGTGTTAGCGTAAGCTGCTACCCAGATGTCTACCTACTTTGCAGATTGATTCCCATTAAGTCTCTGATTTGCTGTCAAGACGCGTCGGCTTATGTTGAATCGCGCTGGGATTACAGGTGCTTACAAGCACCTCGTCATTAAATCGTAACACAAGTTTGGACAAGTTAGGGTCAGGCTAGTTCACACAGGTCACTGGGATCAGTGTCCGGTCAGTCTGAGTCTCAAATTATCCTGACCTATCGTTGAGAGAGATGACCGACCATCCAATGCTAAAATCAATCAGATTAGTGTGTGCTCGTGAATTCATCTACCTAATCAGTGAACTCATACAATTCTGACAACCAATTAACCTAGCATAACGTTTGCTGATTGGAGGTTCAGACATGCAAAAGACGGTGTCCCTTCTACGTTACAGATCATTATGAAATTAATAATTTAGTTTTTCTTGGCTGCTTTGTCGGACAGAGCAAGCACATTGAAGACTTTGGGCTCTGGTATCGTTATACAGACATGATGGGCGTGACAATTATTCATTGACATTTGACACGCAACATTTTTCAGCTTAAACAATGAATCCATTCTTCAGAAAATAACCATTTAGATTACGGAGTGTTTCCCACCTAGAGATAGTGAGAGAAAAGAGAAGCCACCAGATTGTCCCTCAGAAGCAGAAGTAAATGGACTGCATTTATGTTGCCCTTTCCTAACAAGCTAGCAAACTTCCGCAAGGCAAAGTAAAGTTATAGATATGTACTGATGTCATTGTAGGCCTACATGGCATTGTGATATGATGGCGTTTTTAGACTAAATTGATGGAATAGCCTCACATGCATCTTTTGGAATGAGTATTTCAGCACCTTGTGCAGGGGAAGAAATAACCATGAAGATAATGTCAAACAAGGCAATGAGTCACAGATACAGTGGATTGCCAGCTAGACGGAGTAGATAGATTAGAGTAGATAGAGATAGGAATCACAGGTTATGTGACGATTTTGTCTTCTCCATTTTTTTTTTTAAGTCAGCCTACACATTCTGCAGGTTGGTTCCAGAGGCCCATCACCTAACTCCGGGCCACGGTGTGGGCTTGAGGCTCAGGCTGCTCTTGGTGTTTCGAGCACACAGCAGAGCCGCAGTGCAGCGGGGGGCGGGAGGGGGGGGGGAGAGAGTGCAGCAGCACTGGGAAAAAAGCCGGAGAATCGGAGCAGCACTTGCCTTGAGTTTCTGCACCGTGCTGCTCTCCTCCGCCCTGCACCACACCGTCACGCCTGCCTTGTTGTAGCGGGCGAGCCATCCCTCGTGGTTTTCGCATTGTTCTTTGAAAGAAGTGAAATCCGTGTCGTCCGGGATTTGGACAGGCATCTTGTCCCGGATACGAAGAATGACAAAATAATAATTGCACTAATACAAAATAAAGTGGCCTGTTTATTGGCTGCTAAAACGCCGACTGACTGCAGGTTTCTCCGTGCATTTGCTCCGCTCCGTTTTACCAATCGAAGCCAACCAGCACGAAAACAACTCAACTTAGTGTTGCCGGAGGGACCACGGTCAATATCACGCAGGCAGATATTTCCGGTAGTCCACACAGTCAAACGAAAGTGCAAAAATAAAAAAAAGAACTGTTACTCAACCACCACTTTAATCTCCTCGGATGTGTGCGCCTCTCTGGAGCTCCGTCAGCAGGTGTGTGGATGCTCCGGGGCTGCGCGTCTCACCTGGTGTCAATCGTCACAACCTGCGAGCGCCGGTGAGGAGACCAGGTGAGGCGACACGTCAACGGATCCCTCCCCGGTGTCCAGGTGAAGGCGGAGCGAACACGCTCGGGGCATTTAGTCAGACTGACTGATGGACAACAGATCAGGTGACAGATCCCTACGGTTATTCCTTGACTGCGACTCTATGTCCAATAGTACACACAGCACCGTCCACACTGTACCGGGCGTCACGAGGCATCACGACAAATATGAACTGATGCGAGACTAGAAGAAAATATATAAATGATCTCTGACCAGCAGAGGGCACTGTGCCCTCTTGACATATAAACTGTCCAACACACTTACAGTGCGCTCTGTGGCGAGCGATCAAGGCAGGAAGGAAGAGGAAAAGTAGAAGTGTCCATGGATTTAGAAGAATTGTCACTCAAACCAAGAGAGGATACAATTGTGTGTCATGTCTGTGTGTGTGTGAGCTTGCACGCCGTATCACATGTTTAACATGTGTATGCGTGGTGTTGTTGAGGTGATTTCAGACACTCAACAAAAGATTATTCAGACCGGTAGATCCCACTTCCTTCTCTATGGGCGACCTTTGACCTCTCAGCACATCTGCCCGGGTAACATGACCTCTGAGGCACAATGCTGCACTTGTTCTGCCCGCCACATGTCACCTAAGAAGTCTGCCATACCTGTATTTACTATGCCTTCCAGAATTTTCTCTTGTGTACGCTAGAAAAAGGGCCACCAAAGAACCACCAAAACGTTTTTCGAAAAGATATGTCAAACTTTAATGTTTATTGTAAGGTTTTTGTTAACTTTGCAAGAGATTTTTTTTTCAACATTTTGTAATCAAAAATGCCACCTGCTAACAAATGTGTTGATGGACTGGTCAGGCCTTGCAATCACTTCACGTTGTTTTTACTGTTATATTTCTGTGAGTGATCTGTTTATGTGGGTGAAATATGTGTGTATGTACTGTATAAGCTACTGCGTGTCAAAGATGTCCCTCGGGATGAATAAAGTATCCATCTATCTATCCATCTATCTATCTATCTCATACTGTATGTACCTTCACCTGGATGTATTTGTCCGGACTAATCAAAAATCATAAAAATAGCAGTTGAACAGAAGCTGTGTTGGTGTAACCTGATGGAACAGCAGCCCGCCGTCTTGTCCCTGTTCCTCCTTAGATTATTAAACATGTCAGGCCTTCCCCACTCCACGCTCTCAAGCGGAAATTAAATATATAAACACGCAGTCTGTTCTTCCTATGAAGTCATCCGGCTGACGGCGCGTCACGGGATGTCGTAGCCGTAGCAGGACATCGTCCGTCAGGCCGAGCTGCGTGTGACTTCGGGCGAACCATTTAAGACCTTGTTTACACTCGCCTCTCTAAATGAGCATTCCCAACAAAGGAGCTGGCCACTTCCACTCAACATATTGGCACCGAGTGAGGAAAAACTCTCAAAGTCTCTTTCGCGTTTGGCTAATTCCTGCGATTTGTGTTCACACACGGGTTCACAGTTCAGTCGTTTTGCGTCTTCATGGCATTCGGTTAGCAGACGGGATGATTATTTGACGATATAAAGATATCTTTTGTACAGCTACATATCTGCTGTGACATCCGAATTTCCTGTCTGAGATTAATAAATTACAATTCATCTTACCTGGTCAATTAACTCTCTGTTCCAGAGGTAACTGAGAGATCAGAAATATGCATTAAGTCTGCATATCGTCCTCGTCATTTATCTTTCAGGGTTTAGACATTATGTCCAAAGCCAGATGGCTGGAATGGTAGCTACAACAGTCAGGTCAGAGCTGTATATAATTATTATATTTAATATTAGGCCTGTCAGGTATACTATGATATCATATAACACATTATACATCATTATATTAAATTCTTGGTATGTACAGTAACTGCATTGCTTGTTGCTTGTATTAACTTATTTAATATTCAAGTTAAAAGCTTTGTTCTCTCGCTTTGTTTCGGCTTCTCTGTGTAAAGATACAGAATCTAGTGTGTGCATTGGGATCTCTGTAGAGTGAGAGAATGAAGTCTTTCTGTGGTAACACTTTACAATCACTGTCCATTAACATTAGTTGATTCAGTAATAATAATTTACTCATGAATTTACAGTTACCTAGCTGTGTAGTAATTTAATGATGTTCATGTTAACTATGCTAATTGTGTTCATGTTAACTAAGGTATTCATTTATACATTATCTAATAGGGGTTAGGGTTAGGCTGTCGGGGTTAGGGTTAACCCCTAACCCTCTAACTCTAAACCCTATGGTGACGCTATATCTTGGTGCTTACTTACTTGTCAGCTAATGTTAATTCACGGTTGATTCGTGTACCCTTGTGGTGAAGTGTTGCCATTTGTCTGTTTACTTTTCCTGTCCCGCAGTTCACTCCAAACTACTGACCGACCGCTGTTTGTGGGCGACAGAGAGCCTCAGTGAGAGGCCCACTGATGTGCCATCTGTTTGCGGGCAGCGGACCTGCTGACGCAAACAGCCGAAGTAAACATGTTGTCAACGCGTCTACCGGTAGTTGTTGGAATGTCTGACTTTGCGGGGTCCCCGGTTCCAGCAGGAGGGGGGGACCCGCTAAACACTTTGACACATGCTAGTATTTAGGTCAAGGATGTATTCCCAGGGGAACTCATCTGCACCCACGGTAACGAGAAACGCAAAAGCTGCGCCCTCCACCGGATCTCAGCACATGACCACGAAGATCACCCCGGAGAAAGTGTTGAAGGGTTAAGATCCGCAGGTAATTTAACCCAAGGAACTTTTGTAATGGATGGCAGGAACATCCACCTTCTACCACAGCATTTCAAATATTATTGAAATCACAATGGACCCTTGGATACAGCAGAGGAGAAGCAGGAAATAGCAAAAGCAGAAGGCGTTCACAAGTAATTGTAACAAATGTTTTGTGTTCATAAGATTGAAACTTAACTTTGCCTACTGTTGATAAAAAACAGCTATTACCATGGCAACAGGACTAGACATCTGTCTGCCAGAATACCTTGATCTCAGAAGTGCTGCTGTTAGTGTGTGTGTGTGTGTGTGTGTGTGTGTGTGTGTGTGTGTGTGTGTGTGTGTGTGTGTGTGTGTGTGTGTGTGTGTGTGTGTGTGTGTGTGTGTGTGCGCGCACATACTTTGAATTTGCCTGTCTGTCAGTTTCCATCTGTCAGTCTTAAGGTATCAATCATTACCTCAAGATAAGATATTTGTAGACTTGGACAGTACTAATGATGACAATTCAAGCTGGATGGTTTTGCTGTGTTAACCTGATGGATTTACTGGGATCTTTGTTTCTGCCATTTTTTGTCATAGGTGGCACCCATACAGAGATATTTGAGATGCATACGGAAATTTGTAAAGAGACGACAGTGTCTCCTCAGGAATAGGGCAGGTAGAGTGTCATTGGCATAACAATAGCTTTGAATTTGAATGATTACAGTGAGAAGAGAAGAGGACCAAGCATGAGTCCCTGTGGTACACCGGCTTTGGACTGGGCTTCACTTCAAGTCAAAAGCGTAATCTAAGAGGGGTACGACTCAAACCACCTGTGCACAGTCCCAGTAATAACACGTTTAAGCTGTGCATGTTGATCATAGTGTTTACTATTCTGTTTAGGGTCCTATTGAGGCTATATAGTTAACTTCATGATTAGGTTAAGAGCAAAGGTTAGGGTGAAGGTTCAGAACAGGGTAAGCAGATGTACTCCTCCTTGGTAGCTAGTGTTGGAATCCAGTCTGTTGAAAACTGCTACTAATGCAGTATTGTGCATAGCAAATGGTCCAACCCGTGACAGGATGGCTGTGTTTTTAAGAAGCCGGTAGTTTAGGTGTGGCTTAACACTGGAACATGAAACCAGTAAAAGAGATGTATCTCCAAAGTACGAGGTACTCGTCAACTTAAAGCGAGATTCCTCATGTCACGAAGGGGGGGCCTTTGTTTCATGTGAGTTCTCACTACATTGACCTAAGATGGACAAAGTGAGCGAGGCGTTGCCAGAACCACATTTTTGTCAATTTGGTATGTCATAAAGAATCCCCTGATTGGTTGATGTATTCATTTGGTACCTTCCTTCATTGGCGGAAATGTATCCCTCACACTCAGGCTTGTTTTAAGGTAATTATTTTGACATCAGTCCTTTGCAGCACCACATACACCATTCACCACATGTAATTAGGGTATTAGAGAATTAGGGTTCAATTAGTCTAACATACGTTCATACAACATCTAATGAGCCTAGCATATGTGACATATAATTAGCCTATAAAACATGGCTAACGGAGGAAGTAGCAGGAAGGAATCCAGAGTACCTGAAGGAATCAAATATGACACTTATTGCGTTTATAAGAAAAACACACAAAAGAGAAAACGGCTGAAAAAATCTAGAAAATAGTAGTTTGCATGATTAGTGAGTATATTAATTTATCAAGTCTATTCGCTATTCACAACGCGCAAAATTCATAAAATAATAAAACACTTATAGTGGAATCCAGCATTAAAAATGAGCAAATGATTAGCATTAAGGACAGGTCTTCCATACCGACTCGAGCTTCGCGTCAAGGCCCCTAAACCTTTAGCGCTTCCCTAGGACTTATATAGGAAAGGGGTGACCACAACATACCTCACAGTCGATGGAGTGTTATGATGTCCAGGGAGGGAAGCAGCGTTGGTGGGGTAGATTTATTGGCCTGCCCCCTGTGGAGCCGACACCCTTGGGACTACGCGCTCCCGGCTAACGCTTCATGGAAACTATTAGCACACTGACGAGAAAATCAGTTCGTTAGCGAGGATGAGGGGAGGTTACGTGCGTACATATTTTTACATTTTAAACACTTTTCTGGCCCAAATAGCAAAGCTGTTTCAAGTGTCCTTTTCGGCACGTTTTTTATGTTTTATATGTTATGAAGTGTATTCGGGCATTCTGGGTAGGCGATAGCTACGTGTGTTTGTATGTAAAGGACAGAAACACAGACAAACACACTGTAAATCCATTTAGGAACGCACAAATACCTTTATTCCTACATACTGTATGATATGTATTTGACCATTGTACTTTTCATTAAAGTTTCATTTGAGAGTTCACTATTCACTAATACAGCTTCAACTGTCAACATACGTGCACACACACACACACACACACACACACACGCACACACACACACACATACACACACACACACACACATACAAACATCTCCAATAAAACAATGTGGTAGTCTACCAAATATTTTGCGGTTGTCTAACGTCAGTGTTCAGGATTGAGAGAGAGAGAGAGAGAGAGAGAGAGAGAGAGAGAGAGGAGAGTGGAAAAGAAGAGAGAAAGGAGAGATGAGAAATAAGGAGGTAGGGGGAGAGAGAGGTAGGCTCTACCTCTCTCTTGATGAAGAGGGAGAGAACAGAGAAATTGAGTGGCAGGTTAGCAAGGGGATAGGATTTTCAGAAAGAGAGATGAAGAATGTACAAAAATAAATGTCTTAAGAAACAGAGTAAGGTATTTAGACAGAGAAAAGGAGAGAGAGAGAGAGAGATTGATGCCGCTAGTTACAATGCTTACACTTTGCTGTAATATTAAAGGCTTAAGTGCTTTTTCACTGGATATACTGTATATTTTTACATTTGCCTTGTGGCAATGTAAATGTAGGTTTCCCTTGGCAATAGAGCCCATGGAAGTGAGCTGAGAGAGAGTGTGTGGCTAATGGAAGGCCTCATGGTTAGCTTCTGTGGGCCCAAACCCTCACTTCCTGCCACCTGATGTGGTCAACGTTAGGGTAGAGACCTTTAGTTTGTTTCTGCTTCCCCCAATTTATGTTCATGTGTTAATAGTGGTTGTCCATCCCTCCCTCTCTCCCCCTCTCCCTTTCTCCCTCCCTCTCTCCCTCTCTCCCCTCTCTACTCTCTACTTCTTTTCTCCGTCTGTTCTCGAAACTGCCAGCTGCTGTACTGGTTCCGTGCCCACTGTGGAATCCACATGACCACCCACACTTTGAAGGGCCTCACAAAAATATTAATTACAGTG
>OMKI01012035.1:0-20516 GCA_900302315.1 Phycis blennoides | reverse complement strand
TGTCTCTCTCTCTCTCTGTCTCTCTGTGATCATTAGAACCTCTTAATTAAAGCGTTCTAGAGGATTACTCCAGCAGCTTTGAGACTTTCCATGTTCCAGTGTGCGTGTTTGTATGTACGTGTGTGTGTGTGTGTGTGTGTGTGTGTGTGCGTGTGCGTGTGCGTGTGTGAGAGCGAGAGGAAGGCAGAGGACTTTAAAGTCTCAGCTCGTTTGATCTTCCCCTTAAATGTGGGGATCAATCATCTTACGTGTCGACGCGTTCAGTGCTGGGTGAGGTATTTATTCAGAGGTTATAATATTATTTTAGTCAATGACTAATATTCGATACGCTGATATTTGGTGCAGTGGAAAAGATTCATATTTGTAAAAAAAAGCGGCTGCCTTTATTTCCAAAGGCCTCTTTGCGACATACAGTATGTTTGGGCACTCGGTGCCTCCATAGTTTTAAATGGCCTCCTCCTCCTCTCTCTGCTTATCTTTTCAAACATGTGCACATTTCATTTTATTTTAAACCAGAGAACAAAGGAACATGTTTGCTCCACTTAAAAATAAGCGCGAGTCCGGGACGCCCCGGACTCGCGCTGAAAAAGCTAATTTCTAGAAGGAAAGAAAAAACAGCGCGTAAATTTTTTGACAGCGACGTGCGCGCGATGGCGCCGTGTTTCCCCCCCCCGCGGGTGGACGGGACGCGTGACGCGCGCTGGGCTCCGACCCGGGAGTCTGGAAGGAATGTGACGTGGAGGGGAAGCAAGGGGAGGAAGGGGGAGGAAGGGGGAGGCCCGGGCAGACCCGTTGGGTGGATTCCCGGGGTATCGGCTCGCCCTAATGAGTCCAGATAAGCGACTGTGGAAAGCTGGAGCCTCGGTTCACTTCACGCTGACTGTGAGGCGGTTGCCGGGGTGTTTATTTTAATTTTGTATTCTTTTTTTTTATTGTTCTTTTAAATGATTTATATACAACAACGGCGACCAAAGTACCTTTGTATTATGCACACCACCACAGGCAGAGCGAGTCCAGTATTCCTAAGTGTAGGCAGAATATATTGTGATCGGGACCAAACTCAACAAGCAGTGGTGGTGTCACTGTGTTCATCAGTGCGTGTGCCATGGATCTGTAGACAATGTATGCGACACGGCCCCTGCAGTGATGTGTGTGTGTGTGTGTTTCAAGAATAAAGGAGTTTCTTGTCTCTTTAGAGGAGATGTAGGAATGGAGAGGCTGGTTGAGGAGACATGGCTGACATGGTTGAGGAGCTGGTGGGTTTCTCCCTCTTCATGGGGGAGAAGCAACAGGAGTCGGTGTTTGGGGCGTTTCCCACCACACTGAATCCATTGTCCTTATTTTTTATTTCACTTTTTACCCATTTGAAAAGATAAGGCCATTTCCGATCAATGGGTATTTTAGTATTAGCAATTAATTATTGTAAATAATTATTTATAGGTAATGTACAGTTTCTAAAGTATAAGTAGAGTAAAGACATTTTAGAAAGATCAAAGCCTTTGCATCGGACGCAGTCGTGTTGGGACCACCGGTGATGTGAACGTCGTCAAGGGCGTTTTTTTATTTAAAATACTATAAGGCAATGCTGCTTGGATGAAGCACAACATGTTGTATTCACAGGGGCTCTCTCTCTCTCTCTCTCTCTCTCTCTCCCTGTCTCTCTCTCTCTCTCTGTCTCTCTCGGTTGGTCTGTCTCTCTCTCTCGGTCGGGCTGTCTCTGTCTCTCTGTCTCTCTCGGTCGGGCTGTCTCTCTCTCTCTCTCTCTCTCTCTGTCAGAGTAGCACTGTGCCTTAGCTGTACTCCTGTTTATCTCTGGTCGTTCTGTGAAATTGTGAAAAGAAAACTCTATTTAAAAAAAAAAAAAAGCCAAACTGTGGTTGTTGTTGATGCCTTATAAAATTGATTGATTGGTTTTCGACTGAATTTTTTTTAATAAAATGAGAATCTCCAACATCGTGCCGTTGTTTGTTTGACACCGAATAGCTTCCCGATAAGCAATGGGCGACCCGTCGGGAACACGCGGTCCCTGCACTGTGGGAGGAGCGGCCGAGACGGGAACAGATGTTGATATTTTCCTACGTCCGCAGATGTCTCGGAGGCACATTTTTTAATACATGGTTCAGAGTGTTGTAGGTATGTAGGCTTGGGTTGAAATCCAAACCACCCGTCACCTGTCTCCACGCCGAGCCGAGGGAAGCGGTCCAGGCGGCCGCTGAAGGTGTTGAGCAGTCGCTGTTCGGGTTCCAGTCCGTTCAATCACGTCCCGCGTATCTGATCTGGAGCTCAAGACGACAGCAAAACAAAAGGAAAAGTTAAAAAACGCGGAGGAGTCGTGACGGGCCAGCGTTTTTCATTGCCTCTTGACATTTTCAGTGCAAGTGGGTTAGCTGTGCTCGGGGGGGTTATTCGTCATACGTGAGTGCATGTGGCTGCATCCCCCAGCACCGTCAGAGTGATGACGTTAGCGGGAGGCTAATCACGACGCGCTGTCAAGCAATGTCACTGAAACGAGCTTCCTCTTTTACACGAAGTGCAAAAAGATTACATTTTCAAACTGGATTGTTGCTATGTAGGCCTACATATCCATTATATCCTATGTAAACAGCCATTAGAATCCACCATCTGAATGGCAAGCTTCCCAAGTGATTTGGAAGCTTAATTCAATATACATTGTTTACTTGTCTTCTCTGTCTATGATTTGTATGGATGCTTTAAAACGGAATCAACACATGCTGATAACAACAAACATATGGTCAGCACATGTCCAAGTATACAATCTCATGTAAGCATTTTAAAATACTGGTTGACTTTGAGGTGGTCTTCTTGTTTGGTCTAAAAGTGTGCAGTCGTGCGAGAGAGGAGGCCTGCAGCTTGTGCCATTACATCCTGTACAGCCTGGTTGTTTCACAAATAAGCAGTGGTAATTAACCTCCACAAGAGTTAAGGGGTGTGTGTGTGTGTGTTTGTGTGTGTGTGTGTTTGTGTAACTTCAAACTCACTGAGTCGTCTTTTGTACTAACCATTACAAGCTAGCTGAATTAGCGTCATTAGCTGGGTGGCCCATAGAGACGGAGACCCAGGAGATGTGTCTTTTGGTTTCGCTGAAATTACAGACTTCCAGGTGGTATTTGTTTCTGTTGTAAATTGTTCTGTGCAGAAATGCATAGGAAATGTATTCAATTGGTTGTGCTATGAAGCTGTGGGAAACTATGTGATGTTATCTGAAGTTATGCGGTAAGAACGTCAATGGAAATGTGCAGCCTTGGTTCTATGCTAGCACCTCCCTGGGGGTCACACCCCAGCACCACCCTGCAGCCCTACACCTCCTCCACCCTGCACCTCCTACACCCTGCACCCCTCTAGGGGTCAGCCTCTGCACCTCCTCCACCCTGCACCCCTCTAGGGGTCACACCCCTGCACCTCCTCCACCCTGCACCTCTCTAGGGGTCAGCCTCTGCACCTCCTCCACCCTGCACCCTCTAGGGGTCACACCTCTGCACCTCCTCCACCCTGCACCCCTCTAGGGGTCAGCCTCTGCACCTCCTCCACCCTGCACCCTCTAGGGGTCACACCTCTGCACCTCCTCCACCCTGCACCCCTCTAGGGGTCAGCCTCTGCACCTCCTCCACCCTGCAGCCCTCTAGGGGTCACACCCCTGCACCTCCTCCACCCTGCACCCCTCTAGGGGTCAGCCTCTGCACCTCCTCCACCCTGCAGCCCTCTAGGGGTCACGCCTCTGCACCTCCTCCACCCTGCACCCTCTAGGGGTCAGCCTCTATCGCTATCACTATCATGTCACGCCCATGCTATAAACTTGTCCAATTATGTTATTCCTTTTGTAAAACGTCACCTGATAACCACATTAACCAACATAAGACGATCAAACTAGAATAACTTATTTAGAAGATAGTTTAGCCTTTCAACTAGTTGTATCAAGTGATAAATGAAAAACGGATATACAATTACATTTTATATTGATACAAACCCAAGGTATTGGCAAAATGATGTTGTTTTTTTTGCCATTGGAATTCCCATAGGAGTTGTTTTCCTCTAAATATAATTTACAAGGAGAGAAGACTGAGACATGCATATTAACAAGCAGTTGGTTCTTAAATAACATTACATGCATATTAACAGTTGCGTCTTATGCACCATTACATTCATATTAACAAGCAATTGGTTCTTCTAATACACAATGTTATAGTGTTCCAGTGTTCTCCCTGTATGGTTTTAGTTCAAAGGAACAGTTGGAAATTATTATATGGAGACATTATCATAATGTTTGGGGGGGTGGGGATGCTGACAACAGCTGGCTAGCAGCATGCCTAATGGACTCTGGGAGGCATATAGCAAACACAAGCACATGAAATCACCTTTAAACCAACACAGCACTTTCCTCTCTTTCCACTAAACCTTTTTGGGTCTGGGTGTTATTGCACCGACGAGAGGCAGAGTAGGGAGGTGTGTGCGTACGTGCGTGTGTGCGCGCTGCATGCTATCTGTCTTGTTGGCATATCTCCTGTGTGCTGTATGGCGCTATTCATGGCACACATAAGGTTTCTCCTGTCAGTGTAAGCGCTGGGAGCGCCAGCTGACGTCACGGTGCCCCCCCAGACCGTGCATGGCGAGCAGACCCAGGGAGCAGCCGTTGGCCGTGTCCAGATGCCCAAACTCCCCGCACAGTCCGTTTGGTCTTGCTGGAGAGTAATGTAATACAAGTTTTAACATCAGCGATAACCAATAACCATTCAGTTATTTGGTCATACTAAATGAATAATGTCACTTAATAAGTCACAGATGTTTGTTTGTTTTTTATATTAAAATGAACATTGTGTTTTTATACTGGCACCAGTGAAACAATGACGATGGCCTAAATAGGTAAATACACGTACGCACGCACAAACGATGTGTTTTTCTCCTGCCGACTGTGTGCAGCGCACAACACCTAAACATCCTTAAACATACTTAGTGGCCAGATGGTTCCCTGTTGTCGCACCCGAGTTGTTTACTAAACAGTGTCAGGACATGGAAGTGGAAACTCTCATAAAGGTTTGTATTCACATCAACTTGCTGGACGCTTGTGAGCAGTGGCTTCACACGAGAGTGTCTCCATCCAACGTCCTTGCACTTGTGGCTGCCGATTTTAACTTCTATGAAACTGCGATCATCACATGTATATGAAAAAACAAGACGCGATGAGCGTTCTTGACATCTACTGAAGCCTACTGCTGCCCTCTAGCGTAAATGTGTGTAATTACAGTGCAGTCTGATAGTATTACCTCACCTCCGGAAAATATGCGTTAGCAAAGGGTTACGTTTTCGTACTTTCGTATTTTTGCGGTAGGCAGACCTACAAATCATGCATTTGAAATTGAAGTCATGGATGTTTTCCGTAAACGGTCTTTGATCCCAACACGGGAAAGCATTTTTACGGTTTCCTGGGGTTTAGAAGGCACAGATCTCTCGAGAGAACATACATCAGAAGGAAATCACAGGAGTTGACAGGAAATCAAATAGTTCATTACTTAATGTATTTATTTTCCCCCAATCTGTGGACTCGGGAGTGACTACCACCAACGCCTGACTAGTTCTAGATTCTGGCTAAACAGCGCCCTCTGTCGCCCATTCCTTCAAAATGAAATTTAGTCTGACGAGCCAAGTATAGCTTTAAGGTGTAAACTATCCTCAATTTCCAGTGACCCTTGGTATACGAGCAGCAATTGTGGTCTAGTCGAAAGGCAATAAGTAGCTGAATGACCAATAGTTGGCTACAACCACAAATATCAATGCACACAAAAGTGAGGGCACTAAACGGCTAAATGCAACACATTATGGTCAGACTACAGGACACCCAAAGCCCCACGGCGCCCACCCTGAAGAGCAACAGAACACAGGGTTCTTGGGGCCACAAGATGGTGAAAGACAGACGGTGCTCTCATAGTCACCACCCACCTGCAGCCTACGCAATAAAGAGCAGCGCAACACTTGTACTGCATGCGCCAAATACCAGTCATCTGCATTAGCTCGTCATTTCCTCTAGGTCCATTTCAACTCACTGAACACAATAAAATGACACACACACACACACGTGATATAGTTAATTTAAAGCAGACTTTATTCGTTAAAGATCTTTGATAAAGACACATAAAAAGGTGAAATGACGGACAAAACTGAATTGGACCAAAATAAAAACACGAGGACACCAAACGATATTGGAAGAAAATCCCAACAGAATGGGACAAAGAAGTCAGAGGGACAGGTTAAGGAATAGGCCTATTTACATAGTTACAGGCACCCCAGATTACATCTTTAAAGAAGTGTGGAAGGGGCGTGTACAGCTAAGCGCTAATAAAACCACCACAGTCTGGCTATCAGCAGTACAGCAGCAGGCCTGAGGACCCCAAAACAAAACAACAAACAAAACAAAGAAAACACCTCCTGGTTCACCACCTCAGAAGATGAGCTTCCATCCGAATCCAGTTCTTTTTCCCTCTAGTGCCGCAGTTTTTTTTTTTTTAAGTGTAACAAAAAGCACAACAAACTAGAGTGGCTAATTTCAGCAATCTTAAAACACAAGTAACGCTATACCCCGTTAGGTTTCACTCTGCCCAAATAAAGAATGGCTTAAAAAAAGAAAAAAAAAAGAAAAACAAACAAAAAGCATTACCTTAGCCTTAAATAAAACAAACCCAGAACATTAACATGAAGACATATGAGGGTGGCCATTCAGTTGCATGTGAGGTGGGGGAGGGGGGGGGGTGGACTCCCACAGAACCCTCCAGTGAGTAACAGCTCCGACATCCCAGACCTCCACTCAGGGACGACTGCGTACAGCAGAGTGTGAAATGGAGGGAATACAATGAATGCCGGGTGTGTGTGTGTGTGTGTGTGGGTTGGGAGAGGGGAAGGTGGCTACACAAACAAACAAACAACAACGTGAACAAACAAGACGTCTTGTGAGATGTCGCCTCGCTCTGTGGTACAAGACGAAACCTTTTCCCCCCCCACTTTAACAAAAAAAAAACCAAACACCTTAACTACTTCCCTGTTCCTTTTCTGGCCTTCAATAAACTTAAAACCTCCGTCCGTTTCCTTCTGTTCCTCTCTCATCCTCCACGTTCCTGCACAACAGTCCATCGTCCCGGAGAGCCCGTCTCTCCCCCCGCTCACTCGGTCTTCTTCTCCTTCTGCTTGAGCAGCTTGTTGATCTCCCTCTTGGCCATGGCGCTGTACTTGGTGATGACCCCGTGCTGGTTCATGCCAGGCAGCAGCAGCAGGAAGCTCACTGTAGAACACCCGGTGGGGAGGGGAGTGTTTAATGGTTCCTCTAGAGGCATGCCAACAATTCATTAGGTACCATTTTGATAACAAATAGAGGGTTGTGGTATGGACAGAAAAACACAAGTTAGAGAAAAAAAAAAAAACAACAACAACCATCTAGTTTCTCAAACATAGCCAACAACGCTCATTTAAAATGACAAAACAGTTGATATGAAGGTTCCAAGAGCTGTCAAGTTGAAAGTGATGCTAGTCAGCCATCTTCCCATTATTCCCACAGTTGTAATCTGGCAAAAGTCTAGGCACGTCTCAACCCCCCCTTTTCCCCATAGCAGACACCTGGATTAGAGCATGCAGCGACTTAACTGGATTCCCTTAGGGAGGAGTACACTGCCATTTTGTCGAAAAAAAGCAATTTCCTGTGTAGTCATTTCTGTAGCGATACAAGGTCTGAGTTTACACGCAACGGCAGTGTTTGGGGGCAGGTTGCACACCTCCCTTCAGGGCTTCCTACCACACCACTCCCCCAAACCCCATGACTAGCTCGCCAGCTTTCGCAATAGTTCTGCTTTGCCTGTGCGCTCACTGCAAATGGACTTTTCCACAATCCTGAGTGTGCGCAGGTAGCCGGGTAAGAAGGTATAGAGGGCTCGCGATCATTTCTCTCGGCCCAATTTAAATGATTGGATGGGCCTCTTGTTCTTGTAAGAGCATTTGATTTATTGATCGTCGTTGGGATGCCAACAGATTTAACAAATATGACAATAAAGCTTTAAAAATAAATTGCCTGCCCTGGCTTTAACCCATGTACAGTAGTTGCATCACTAAACAATGGCAGAGACAAGCCGTTAAAACGCTGGCAGCAGTGGTACCAACGGTGGTGCAAGAGTGGCGACAGTGTGGTTATGAAGCATCACAGGAACCAGATATTGATCTGCTGGTGGCACTGCAGAGTCACCATGAGGAAGTGACGCAATGCTGCATTCACAGGCAGCTGCAGCATGTTGCAATGAGCCGGCGTGTGATGGCTAATAATTAACATGCCGAGGGTGATATGAGGCCTTTCCCTTCAGAGTTAAACAAAACAAAAAAAAAACTACAGGACATTATGGGATTTGAATCATTATGTAATTTTATATAACAAACAATAAGTCCCTCCCGCAGTAGACGGTAATGTAAAAGGAACTCGCCCGTCACCATGCTCTGTTTCAGCATGCTCCCCGTCTGACCTTTAACATACATACATACACTTCCTCACTCGGAAACCACAGAGGACAGGGTCATATCGGAGAAGAAGTGCTACTTACCAATCAGGTAGGTGAGGAAGAGGTTGTGCACCTGCTGTCCGACGAAGGCCATGGCCAGCAGGCTGCTGATCACCAGGGCAAAGTACTGAGGAGGAGAAGAGAACAGCGTGTCAACGTTTCCAGGCACACGGTACCGCAGCGATACAGAGAAGCTGAATGCCAGCTTAAAAAAAAAAAAAAAAAAAAAAAAAAAGGGTATAACTACATTAAACGGGAACCGAACGTCGGTTATTTCAAAACAGAAGATTCTGTTATTCAAGTCGTGTAATCTAATGAGCCGAGTGTTTCTCAAAAGAAGTCAAACAAGGGGGGGGATTTGACTACAAGCACTCACGGTTTACAAGAAGCAGGCGTGATAACGCCAGGCTTGAATAAAGCCCCTAAAGCGGGACAGAGCGGCGCACTCAGCTGACTGCAGGACGCGTTTATCCGCAACCCACACAAAGAGCATCATTGTCGAAAAGTACGCCAACATGAAGCGGGGCCAGAAAACTGCGTCACACCGAGCCATATAGTAAGACACGACTTGGCTGCAGTCATAACCTTTAAACGGTCACAAAGCGCCCCCTTGGTGGCGTGGGGACCTGGCGAGAACATACCGCTTTGGGCTTCTCCTCCTTCAGGGTGAACAGGCGTTTCCACCAGCCCAGCACGCGCCGCTGGGTCTTCACCAGGTTGCCACAGATCTCGTGGAAGCGCTGCTGCTGCTCGGTAGTCCTGCGCAGGGGGGAGATAATGACTTCTTTTGTATGAAGTGGAGCAGGCCAGAGAGCAGATAGAAATAGCTCTGCAGATGATGGGCGCTTCTGCAGGCGCTACGACGTAGGGGACTGGGCTCAAAGACGGCAGCTTGAGGGGGAATGAAAATGTACTAGAAAAACTAAACTACAACACCTTTTGAGTTTTGGTCAGTCCCATCGTGTTCATAAACCTTTAGTGTTGGCAGGACGTTGAAACATTGCAATTGTTCACCCGTGTTAAGCAAGCAAAACATGCAACGTGAATAAGCAAATACACGTCACTCGCTTAGAACTGCACAATATGTTGGCAGGGACAAAAGATGACTTCCAACAGTAGGTGTGGATAGCAGGGTTCTTGTTCTGCTTAGCCATCATTCCCTATTTCAGTATGTGGAACATGGCCTCATTGATAGGGACGACGGAACATAGATCCTCAAATAGCCAGACTTTTCAAAGGCTACGGTAGGGCAAGGAGCTCAGTATGCAGTCGGTCTGTGCAGAGCGAAAGCATCATGTCTCTGGCTCTACTCCAGCAAAAAGTAACTGCACATCATCTGAGACCCAAAACCGAAGGTGTGCTCGGTTTCAACCTAGTTTGACACATAACCGGCAAGCAGTACAAGACACACACCGGCATTTGAAGTCGGTTGAATGAACCCTACAGTCCTCCAGAGCTGCAGGGTGTCGTCGTCACGTTCTGCTGATGCAGGGTTACATGCTGAGGGCTTAGGGCACTAGAGCCAGACACTCAAGACGCCTCAACAGTTGCAGGCTGTCACTCAACCCCTGGAGCCTGGGGGCTGTCCCCACACCAGGGCAACATAACTTGTGGGTGGGGTGGGTAAGAGCCTACAAAATCAATAGTGTAATGTGGCATTTTGAGTTACAGGTCTCTATTGGCTGCCATTTCCTCTCCTGATTAGTGAAATCCATCTTCAATTACGGTCTGCAGTTTGTTTGGCAAGGGATAGGACCTGGCACAAGCAATTGCCCAACCAGTTTGGTTGCCATGTGTTAAGCCCAGCTTTAGTGCTGGAATATTAAGCCATGTGAACCATCTGATTTTGACTGCCTTGGTCCAGGCCAGATCTTCACAGGAGAGAAAGGACAGCCCTGAATTGGTCCATTGTTGCCAGGAAATTTGTTCAGTTCTGATTGAGTCAGACCTTGAAATAAGATGTGTATATACACTGCCCCGTTTTTGTCCAAGATATTACAAACCCCACCCCATGTCAGAGGGGAGAGGAACCGGGATCAGAGACGGTATTTTATGGACCCAACAAACCCGGACCAGGGCGGCGGTTACGTGTACAATAGGCTACAGTGTTGCTTCAGAAGATGCAACATGCCAGGCCTTCATCCCTCACGACTGGGAGCTTGCATCCTTTTACCCACTCGTCGTTTTTCACAAGCCCGGGTTTGTACCTGTAGTACACTCGGCCTCCATCTTCACCGTGCGCCATTCCTCTGTTCTCATTCAACTTGCTGCTCAACATTTTTTGCACGCTCTTGTAATTTGATCCAACGGCGAGATTTATCACCACACAAGTTACACAGCACTTACCATGCATTTCTCTCATGATCAATGCGGAACATTAGTCTTCTTGGACCCACTCTGGCTCATTTTGTGTGTAATGCCAGAGCCAAGACCAGAGGTAATTAGTCCCAGGTCAGGTCTCGGATCCCATTTGGGTACGCCTCTAGTACGGGCCTCTCGTCTTACCATTTGTTGGAGCCAAAGATGCGTGGGGCCAGGGTGGGCACCAGGTAGTCAGCCAGGCACAGCAGCATGACTGAGCAGGAGAGCCCAGTCAGCACGGAGGGATCCAGGTAGTAAATCAGCCTGGAAGAGAGAGGAGGGGTATCAGAGAGGTCAGACTCTGTTCATCACTGCAGCCTAAAGCCACACAGATGGCATACTGAGGGTTGAGGAATTGCATGAAAATTACAAAAAGTTGAAAAATTGTCAATGATAGATGGTCAATGTGCAAGTTTACTCTGGTCTGGTCCAAAATCAGTTAGTGAGCTAGAGACTGAATATGCTGCACATGACAGGAAATGGAACTAAAACCAACCACCCCTTCACACAATTTACCAAAGAGAGTGGCTTTCTGCCAAAAACATCTCTTCCATGATACAATTGGTCCATTGTTGCTTGAGGGATATAATATTAGAGCCATATACACCAATATTACAGCCATATACACATACATGTATAGGAATGTTAACCAATTTGGACCAGGGGCTTTATAGATGCAAAACAGCAGACATGCTTTTCAGTCATTTACAGCTACATGTGTAGTGGTCGACCAAAGTCTTCTATGGTAAATTAGTATGCAGCAGCAGCGGAGACCTACATGAAAAGCAGAGTGGTGGCACCTATCAGGGCACCAGGGAACCAGGGCTTCTCCCAGCGCAGCACCTGATCCCCGGCCAGGATCACCTCACCCCAGCCCTGAAGCTGCTCCTCCAACTGGGCCGTTTCCTGAGCCTAGAGAACGGCGTAGAAATGAAGGGACCGGTGAATAGTGATGTCTAGTGGTTAAGTCTTGCCATACACAATACCGGGCCTACGGTACAGATATCACAGGAAACGAATTAGTGTCATTTCATCGCAAGTTTGCCAGAGCATCTTCAGCAGGTTATTTTTGGCAGGACAAATAATACGCGTCATGCGTATAGGTTATGACATTGCGATTTGCGTCGGCGTTTTCCTCGACCGTGGGGGTTAATCGAGAGAAGAAAATTTGCTATAAACGTGACTACTTCGGCGGAGACCTTGAAAATGACATTTTGCACTGCGGTTGCACCTCAACGGAGACGCAATCTCTCTCTGGATATGAACGCCATGCAGGTCACTCGTCGTCTCAGTGTTTCTGCTGTTCTACATTCAAAACCACGCATGGCACGTTTCAGGGGCTGTGGTGTTACCAAAGGTGTGCGCCGGAGAATTGATCATTGTTCAGCTTTGTCGAGGCTCTATTCTACTCATGTATAAAAGGGTAGACCATGTCAGTGTCACCACCGAAACACACAAAGCAGCCATGCTGTTGGTCGGTACAGCAGTTTGAACCTTAGCAAGGCAGCTAGGATGATGTGCGCTTTTCAAGCTAACTTGACGAGCTAATCCTCATTAAGACAAAGGCCTGGAGAAAGCAAAGACAGGCTCGACTAAGATATCAATTGCTAATATTAACGCGGTACATAAAATAGGTCAATGTTAGAATCGTTTAAATTGAGTTACAGAAAATGCCATTCAACTTACGAGCATATTGGCGCTTTTGTTGTCTCCTTCAGCCATTATTACAACCTGTCCTGTGAGGTTTCTTGTGCAGCGTTGAGTTGTTTTTCAAACGTCGTCAGGAACGGAGCGCAGCAACAGCTCCCGTGTCTCAGCGTCACTAACGGACGAGGCTGACCTTTTTATCTCAAAATGTGCGTCAAATCCCCGAATGGGTTTGTGGGAAACGTAGTGCCCGTTCAATATGTATACACTGACGATGCGGGTGCTGCGACAGACATAAATAAAACTGAGATGTTTAGATTACAGGAACAGGAAGTTACTTTACCGAATTATTCAATCTGTCAATTAATCTAAACAGACAAACAAACGTACAGAGACTCCATTTCCATTTCAGTTATATCATTGAACGATATGGTATTGTACAAATTAAACAATTCAAAGGTGCATTTTATGTGCATTTTTTTTTATAATTAAGAAAATGTTGGACACGGTATTATGAACAGCTTTTTATAAAATAATTAAGAACATGTTAGACACGGCATTATGATCAGCTATTATGAGCCATCATAAACTAAATTGAATTGTGAATTTGTGAATTGTGAATTGTGAATTTTGAATTGTGTATTTTAGATATTATCCAACATAGTCTGTCATCCCCAATTCATTAGAGAGACCAAGAATGTGCACTTCACTGTTCTATCTCTACATCCCCTGGATCCTGGCAACTCATTCAAGATTGTCCAGATTGCACACACACACACACACACACACACACACGACAACGCCTCAGTATCGTAGCAGGTTTTGACCAGAATCAAAACAAATAAAATATTGACATATTGGCTGTACACTGTAATGTAATTTTCTCTTATGAAGTCCGAAGACTGAGTAGGAAATTAAAATATCTTTCAATTCAGTCTCTTCAGCAAATTATTAGCTCTTGATGCCAGGTTGCTGCCAGTCTTTCAGGACATGTCATGGCCCTTAGTCTGCATGGTGCTGTTCTTCCGTATGTATGTGCCAGCTACAGTACTTCGTATTGCATACATTGTACGTTGTACATTTTTTATCTTCAAACTATTTGTATGTTTAATATTATATGATAAAAGCGGAGGAAGTGAAGTTCGGCAATGTAGTTGACTGTCGCCAGACCCCATCCATTGACTTCCCGAGACAAGTGCGCCGATCCCTCGTCTCGCGGGCATGGACAGAGGCTCTACGTCACATGGTTATCTGCTCCATTCCTGGTTGAACCAAGAAGAGACAAGCTACCTAGCTAGCTAGCTAACTAACTTGTATAGCTAGCTGTTGTAACCCCAATCCTCGGGACAGTCGCGTTAAGTTACTTTAAACACGGTAATATTTTCCTTTTGATTCAGAGGCGCCACTGCTGATTTTCAAATAGTCGCCTTCTCCGCTCCAGGAGAAAACGCAGGTAACTTGAAGGAGACGTAATGTTAGCATCGTTTTAACTTGAAGGCTACCTCGCCAACGACAGCATCTCGTCGCGGTTTAGCTAGCAAGTAGACATTGTTGGCCAACTACGAAACAAGTTCTACCATTCAATCGTGATCCATCCTCATACTTTTAAAAATATATTGGCTATAGTGTTCTTTATCTCCTCTTTTGTTTACCCGGTGGGCATGTAATAACACTAAGTAGAGCAGGGACGTGAATGAAGTAGAAGGCCAATGCTATTGCGCACGTGCTAATTTGCTACAACCTATTTCGTCGTTGTTGGCTTGCTATGTATTAGTAATTATTTGTCCTGATATGCAACGGAGTGGTCAGTTTAAACACAAACGGCACGTTTGCTGAATAGGCTACACCACATAACAAGTGCGACTTGCTTCAACTTATTTATCACGATCTGCTGAAATGAAACCGGAGGCCTGACAATTGTAGTGCCCATGGTCTAGTGGCTTAGGTGGGAAACAATTCGTATTTGTTTATTGGTTTTTACTTTATGGAAGTAAACATGACGTCAACGTGGGCCATATTATTATAAGAGGATACAGGGATTCATGCCAAAAACGATTACGTATTCAGTCATGGTGGTGTTTTTTAGCGGGCAGTGTATACATACCAACACCCTATGTTGCATGAGTGACCTAGTCTAGCTACAAATTTGGACGATGTTTAATATTGGCCTGATTTAGTATGTATACCTGTTTAAACATGTCACGTCGTTCGCGCAATGTGATTGAATGCCCACATTTATTCATAGATTAGTGTGTTTGGTCGGCTGAAGGGGCATGGAGGCGGGGCTTTGTTTAGGGGTTTTCTACTTGTTGATGTTCTGTCTACCGACGCATGTCGCTTTGCCACGACTGAAACCCGTTCCCTCTGTTTATCTCCAGTGGAGCCATGTACAATGGCATTGGCTTGACCACACCGCGAGGCAGCGGCACTAACGGCTATGTGCAGCGCAACCTCTCCAGCCTGCGGGCTAAGCGGCCGCGGGACGAGCGCGGCGGTGAGCGCGATGAAAAGGACCGTGAGAGGCTGGAGAGTCAGCTCAACCGGCAGCCCAACGCCGAGATCCTGGAGCACCAGCGAAAGAGGCAGCTGGAGGTCAAGTGTGCCGAGCTGCAGGACATGATGGAGGAGCAAGGGTGAGGGAATTGAACCATCGAGCCTTTAAGGGTAGCTTTGGCTTGTGGGTGTTAATGACGAGACCTAATACATACTACTTTCATGTTCTTGGTAAATAATTTGAGGTTGTAGCTAGCGGAGGCTGCTGTTCAAGTAGCCATTTGTGTAGGTTTAGTGTTGGTCTGGACATCTTAATGAGATTTCCATCAAACATGTCTCAACAGTGTTTTATTTAGCTTGCCAATGAACATGGACACCACAAGTAAAATATTAGTATTTTTGAAAACGGGAAATGTGGAAAATAGGGAGGATTGTTGAAGTGAAACAATCCATTCTGGTGTGGGGAGTGGCCACAGCATGTTTTGCGAGCTGTCATGCAGCAGGGGAATTATTTAGTAGTAGTATTTAGTAGTAGTCACATTGATGTGAACCGTGAAGATTTTGCTGAGAAATAAAATGAAGGGGGAAATGAAATCATAGTCATAGCTGCGCAATGATTGTTTGCCCATCTGTTTGGCGGGCTAGGTATTCCGTGGAGGAGATTGACGAGAAGGTGAACAGCTTCCGTATGATGCTGCAGGAGAAGCAGGAGCCTCCACCAGCCACAACCGAGAGACCAGCGTAAGCACCACATAAGCACCCAGACCAAAAATGTACACATTTTTACAATGCGTTTTTATTTTGTTATTTGAACGGCACTGTGCCGCCTGTGAAGTGGGCGTTCTGCATGCGGACAGAAACCCACTGGAAGGCCTCTGGTTTGCGCCGGCTAACACCTTACCTTCTTGTGTCCGTTGCCCCAGGGCCACCGAGACCCACGCGCTGGCCGCCGCCAACCAGCAGAAGAACGACCGGCTGCGCGCCGCCTTCGGCATCTCCACAGACTACGTGGACGGCTCGTCCTTCCACCCCGAGCGCAAGGAGCGGGAGAAGGAGAAGAGGGAGCAGGAGCGCCTGGAGCGGGAGAAGCAGCAGCAGCAGCAGCAGCAGCAGCAGCAACAACAGCAGCAGCAACAACAGCAACAGCAGCAGAAATATGTGTGAGTGTGTGTGTGTGTGTGTGTGTGTGTGTGGGGGGGGTCTGTTGACCAAAAGACTTATTGTGGCCTTTTATTGGAAATATAAAATCTCTGGTTCTCCATTGGTAACGCTGTCCCGATATCAACGTGATTATCGTCCTTTTTGTCGCCGTCGTTTTCCCCAGGTTGGTCGAAGAATCCGAAGACTCGGATTCCCCTCCCAGGAAACAAAGCCGGAAGAAGAAGAAGAAGAACAAGAACCGCGACAGGTGAGGAGCCGGCATGGTGGCCACGTCTGTAGTCTGGACCGAGGAACCCCCCAAAACAACAAGTGGAAGACGTGGTCCACATCAGGCCCAGGGAACTCAACCAACCACTAAACGTTGACAAACACGTTTTTACAACACATATTTTTACTGAAGTATTATTACTAAACAAATTTCGATTACATATTCCATGTTTTGCCTGACGAGTACACGTTTGCACCACTTGTCTATTGTGCGATTTGGTAATCATATCTCGCGAAGGAACACAAAGGAGAGTATTAGATAAATTTGTTCTCCCCCTCATTCTTCCTGCAGCTCTGAGAGTGCCTCCCCATCTCCCAGACGAGAGAAGAAGAAATCCAAGAAGAAGAAAAAGAAGAGGTTATCCACAGTTCCCGTGTTGACTCGTTGACTCTATGCTGTTTTCCATTTGTTTATCGTAATGCTGATGTTTGTTTTTTTCAGAGAGGCCTCATCGGATGAGGAAGAGGACAGCCACAGGTAGGCATTGTTAATCATATCGCCTTCCAGCAGTTCCTCCATTGTGTAGCCACTTTTTTACAGCTAGCAATAGGGTTAGGTTCCTCTTGGGCTTTATTCTTTATTATTCTTCCCAAACTTCCCAAACAAACACCCATCACCTCCCCAAGTTGTTCACCTGCAGACCCCAGACACATTTTGTAGTGTTCAGCTTGTATTGGAATCGATATTGCACAATTCTTTAAATGGTCAACTTTTGAACATAACATTTTATAGTCGATGGCCAGACTGCTCCGCTGTCTGCCCATATGTGGTTGGACATCAACCACGTCTTAACAACTCTGTAAATGTTTTGTTTTTAACTTTGTTTAAACACCTAACAAATCATCACGTTTTGATTTCGAACTTGCAACTACTTTTGTACTACGTATACTACTATACTACTACTTTTGATACCTCTATGGTTCAACAATTTGAGTTTGATATAATGTTCACCTGGACCTCACCAAGAGCAGGGACCTGCTCTAGCTCAGTCCATCTTTAACAAAGCTAAAATATCAGACATTGTGGAGCCTCAAAACATCCATAATTCTCCTAGAAACACAATGTGAAGTTGAAAGATGAACTGGCATAATGCAGTCAACGCCCTACACTCCTACGGTACCTTTGCTCATAGATTATTTTACAATTGCTACTGTGTCATACTAATTATGTACCATACAAATACTACTTCTACCACTTAACATAATAGGCCCATCATACTACTTTACAACAGAAATGGTTGTTTGTTATTGATTATTGTTTTTAACTGAACTCTGGTGTCTGGTGCCTTTGTTGTGTAATGAACCAAATCATGTCATGCACCGCCATACACAAAACACAACTTTTTGACAATTACTTTCAGTAGTACTAATATGGCACGATTCTACTTCTACCACTGTACTTATCTTGCTAATATTTCCTCTACAACTTGCCATGCTCATACATACTAGTACCCCTAGCCCAGTGTTCAAACTTCATCACTTTAGGATAGCTTTCTGTTAACGCTGTTACACATTGTGTTTGTGCTCTGAGGCTTATTCAAATTCAAAAGTTTAAGTTGAATATTTTCACTTAAGCTGCTCAACATTTCTCTTCAAACATAATTTTTTTTTTTTTAAATGATATTCATATTATTTCAATGTAGTTTTAACATCTGCATATCAAACGGTTTGCACTGCAAGGCCTTTGCACAAGTACACAGGGTTTGGTCCAAACACGGCTTCCTGGCTATGCATCCTGCGTGTCTGTGATGCGAACGTGTCCCTGCACTGGCAGTTCTTCAGGGGAGAAGGGCAAGGCGTCCAAGAGGAAGCGGAAGACGGGCGACGGCGCCAGTCAGCCCGCGGCCAAGGCCCTGCGCCAGAACAGCGTCTCCTCTGGTTCTGCTCGCAGGTAGGCTGTGACACGCACCGCGCGGGGGTCTTCCTGACACCGCCGCCTGCATGTGCGGTAATGGTAGACTGTGCTCACCTGCTGATGGAGTGATGATGTGATTTCGCAATGTTGTTTTGGGAGGTGGAATGTGATTTTGATAAGACGGCCTCTGAGCGGGAAATGCCGCAACAACCATGGAATGTTCACGCATTCAAGTTGCACGGTATTTGTTTTAAGTCCGTACAGGCAAGTTGTTGCCAGGCGCAATCAAGTCAAGTCATTTGCGTTCTCTGAAGAGGCAATGATGTCACTCGGGATATAAGAGGCCAGGAGAAGTAACGGTTGGCAAATTTAGTGTCAGCGTGCACCGTTATATAATGGTGTCCTTTAACAGCCCATCTCCCATGCCACCGAGGGCACGGCATGCGGACCAACCGGTCAGGAGGGTGGATGAAGGCAGGAGGGGGCGGTCCCCGGATGTGAGGGGGCGTGGCCCCGAGGAGACCAGCCCAAAGCGCCATGGGAACAGGGGGGTAAGTGACCTTGTTCAGCCAGGGCTACGCCATTGCGACGATGTGCATTATGCTACGTGTGAGAGACCGTCCTAAACCGTGTCTCTTGTTGGCCGTGCAGAAGTCTCCAGTGCCCCACAGCTCACCGGAACAACCCAGGGCCAACAAGGAGAGGAAGAGGACCAAGGACAAGGTCGTCTCTAAGAGGCACGACTCGCGGTCCCCCCCTCCGTCGCCACAGCAGGAGAAAGCCCGGCGCTCCAGGAGCCGGGAGGTCCAGGAGAAAGCCCGGCGCTCCAGGAGCCGGGAGGTCCAGGAGAAAGCCCGGCGCTCCAGGAGCCGGGAGGTCCAGGAGAGGGCCCGGCGCGATGTTCAGGAGAAACCCAGACGCTCCAAGAGCCCGCCGCACCGGGAGCAGGCCAGGGGCCGGGAGGCTCAGGACCGGACCCGGCGCTCCAGGAGCCCGGAGCACCGGGAGCAGGCCAGGGGGCGGGACGTTCAGGAGAAGCCCCGGCGCTCCCGCAGCCGAGACGACAGGGGGCAAGGCCGGGGGCCGGGGGGGCCGCCCGCCCAGAGGAACAGACACGACTCGTCCTCGTCACCCTCTCCTCCTCCTCCGCCTCCTCCTCGCCCCGCCAAAAGCAGGGAGGCGGAGCACGAAAAGGAGGGGAAGAGGCAGGACAGAAGGGGGAGGCAGGACTCGTCGTCCTCGCGGTCTCCTCCCCCACAGAGGGACCGCGGGAGGCGGGAGAGGAGCGGCGACCGCGAACCCCGGAAGGAGCGGGATTCCTCCCGGGACAGGACCTCCGGCCGGGCCCGGGGGAGGGAGAGGGACTCGCCCCCTCCTCGAGGACAGAGGAGGAGCAGCAGAGGGAGGCCCTCGCCGCCGCCCGCCCCGCCCCAGCCCCTCACCAACGGGCAGCAGAAAGGCCGGGAGAGCGAGGCCAAGGCCCGGAGGGCGAGGGACAGCGGCTCGGAGGAGAGGAACGTGACCCGGGGCAACAAGGAGAGGGCGGAGGAGGTGCGGCCCGGCCGCCAGTCCTCCGCCGTGGCCCAGAGGGAGCCCGCCTGCTCCCCCCCCAGAGAGAGACACCCAGACAGACACGGCGACGCGGCGGCAGGGAAAGGCAGGGAACAAAGACTAGAGGCCGGCGGGAGGCGGGGGAAGGAGGGCACTCCGGAGAAGAAGGAGCAAAAGAAGGAGAAGGCCGGGGAAAAGCAGCAGAAGGCGGCCCCTAAGAAGGGCCAGGAGAGCAGCAGTAGCAGCAGCAGCAGTAGCAGTGACAGTGACAGCGACAGCTCCTCGTCGTCCTCCTCTTCGTCGTCCTCCTCCGGCTCCTCCTCGTCCTCCTCTTCGCCCGAGGATGAGGGTAAGGCCAAGAAAGCTGCGGCCAAGGGTAAGAGCGGCTCGCCCAAAAGGGCCGCCGCCGCCGCCGCCGGCGCCGTCCAGCGGCACCTCGCCAACGGGGGGAGGGCGAGCCCTGCGGCGAAGACCGACGCCCAGAGGCGGTCCCCGGAGAGACGGGCGGGAGGAGGAGGAGACGCCCCTCCCCCCAGAGCGGCCCTGGAGGAGAGGGGGCGGGAGCGGGCCCGAGGCCAGGAGCGCTACAGCCCCACGCAGGTGGACAGCCCCAGCCCCCCGCCCCCCTCCCCACCCTA
>OMKI01012031.1:0-11178 GCA_900302315.1 Phycis blennoides | reverse complement strand
AAGGGGAAAAGGAGAGAAAGTAAGCAAGAGTAAAGAAAGAAAGTCTCAGCCCAAACCTCCATAGAGAGTTATGAGTTATGATCTTTTCCACTGATTTTTGTGTGCTTTGAGATAATTGTAATAATTCTGTTGCACAAAGACTATAATAGTGTATGATAGCCAGATAACCATCTGTAACAGTGGGGCTTAAGGCATATGAAGTATTATTGCTGTATCAGCAGCACAGAAACTATAGGTTTAGCGAGCTCTGGGATGCCTGTAGGCTGTAGGCAAATGTTCTACAACCTCCTCCCCTCTCTCCAACCCTCGATAGAATTATAGCTGGGGGTTTTCAAAATATGTGGAATCTATGAAAAAAATATTCTGAACTATCAGATGGGTAATCATTGCTTGTTTTTGAATGTTATTGTAAGATTTGTATGATTTTTTGTGTGGAACCAGTGGAGAACAGAAGGCATATTGACATGTGCAGTGCTGGTGTAAATGACTTATTATTTGTGTATTGTATTGTATTTATGATGACGCTATATGAAGCAGGCAGTATAGGGAAGGATAGGCATGAGGGGGTGCATCCCATGTGAAACGAATCAAATACATTTCAGTAATTTGCAATGAAACATATGTGTCTGTAATTGCTTCACATCAGCTATGGAACACCTCACCTCAATGACCATTATTGCAGTCTTGCGATGCTTGTGATACAGCAGGCGCAATGATCTTTTGAGTTTTATCCTTGCGTGTTTATTCCGTCAATGGGTGAATGCAGCACAAACACAGCACAATTTACAGCTTTCAGCTCACAGCTTTTTTAGATGGCAAAAGGTCAGCATGTGAGTGAGACAGAGAGAGACTACTTCCACCCTGGTTGCTTTGTGTGGCAGATATGGCCAGGCCTCTGGGTTGCTGGAATTTGGTTGGAAAACTAAATGTAAAGCTCTTGAAGAGTGTAGAGGAGGAAAAGGGGAGGGGAGGAGAGGACTGACAGTGGAGAGAGGATGACTTGGGGAAGAGAGTTGTGCTTCGAGGGGCAATGCGGCATTAAGTTGCATGGCTCAAGCTGGGGTTTTAATAAGGCAAGTATATGAGAAGCATATAACATTATACAGTATTGACATATATAACATATAATCCTGTCAAAAGTGTTTAAAACCTCTCTATCTCTTTTGTGGACTGTTATCAAAGCCTTCTTATACAAGCTCTGCTTGCACCACCCCATGGCAGACCCAGGGTAGCAGCTATCCTCTGGATTCACTTTAATCACACTCTGCACGCCCATTCATCTTCACACATGGGTCCCCGGGACGCCCAAGTGGTGCAGAGTCTTATCAAAGTCTACATCCTTTCCCCATTGTCTGCCATTGCACATGTCTGCATTAAAAAGCACACTAATGTTGAGGAAACCTCTCCGTCACACAGGGGTGGAGCAGTGCTCTGTGAGAAGGAGACGAAGGCACCAACCAGTGCGCTCCCCTCACAATTGCTTTACTCCTCATGAGCTCCTTGCTGACTTTAGAGAGAGAGAGAAAGAGAGAGAGAGAGAGAGGGAGAGAGAGAGAGAGAGAGAGAGAGAGAGAGAGAGAGAGAGAGAGGGAGAGATGAGGATAAGCTGTCAGAAAAATTCAAGAAAGAAAAGAAGAAAAGATAGAATATCAGAAAGACCATGACAGAGGGAAATATTCTAGGTGTGAGGCCCTGGTATAAGGAACATGCAGGAGTTAGAGTTCTAAAAGCAGCAGGTGACATCTTTACACTTAACGCTTTCAGGAGCTGTGTGGGGACAGAAGGGCAACACTGACACATCGTGACCAGTTCACTGCGACTCCTCCATTCTGCTTTAGCTAGAGGAAAATTAAAGTCATTTGCTTTACATTTGTTCCATTTGTGAGCAACGTACACTCTGATTGGCTGAAGTAATTGACTCTTGCTTTCGTTTTAAGACTCATTGATTAAAACAGGTGGAATCCAAATCTATGGGCCAGTTGATTTATTTATTTATTTTTCTCCGGTAATAAAAGATTATGATTATGATGATGATTATGAAACATACTGATTTGATTATGTTGTATGTTGTTGTTGACTACAAGTGTGATCCTTTGCTGACATTTCCCATACTCTACCTCTACTGTTAAATGATTTCCATAGTCTCAGACCCACGGCTTGTCCCTGGACTGTCTACCCTGATACCTGAAACATTCATCTGGATATACACAGCATGGGCGTGAGGAGATATACAGTAAATAAAATAGGAATACTTTGCACTATATTGAGACAGATAAGGACAACCAAAAAAGTGGCATATGGTTTGTGTTTTTATATCGATATAAAACATACACATATGATGATGTATATTACATATTGTCATATATGATACATACGTTCCTGAGCGCTATCGGTCCAGAACCATCAGACTGGAAAGGTCAAGCAGGCTGCCCCCCCCTCCCCGCCCCCAGTCTTTATTTTAGCAGACTTTTATCAGACGTTTTATCTTGCGTGTAGGAGGAGTGGAGGAAGTGGCGGAGGGGGGATGGGGCTTCTTATGTTCCCTGTCTCATTCCCTCATCAAACAATCAGGCCAAGGAATTTGCTGAGTCAGTTCACTCCCTCCCCTCCCTCCCCTCCCTCCCCTCCCTCTTGATTCCACTACTCGGCCCCCCGGTCCTGGTGCTGCAGGTAGGAGGATGTGCTGTGTGTTCTGGGTACTGCTGCAATGCACTGCAGCTACTCTGTCCTCCCCCCACGCACCCCACCACTAGTGGGGGGGTGAGTGGTATTAGACCTCCACCTAAACCTCAGCGTCTAAACCTATTATGCACCGTTTGCAGTGCGTTCACCTTTGATATCAAACCCATCCATCCTGTCCAAGTTATAATAAAAGGAATACAGGAATACCCCTTGGTGCAATTTACCATTGCCAGAGTCTCTTTCCCCTTTGTTACTAGCTAGCAGTGGTCAGTGGTAATTAGAAATAATAAATAATGTCAGCCATAGAAGATTAAGTCTACAACCAGACCACAGGTATGCTTGTGGTATTTCTGTTGGTGGAGACAACTCCTTGAACTAATTAGGAAATGGAAGGGTATTTATTCAACGAGTTCAGTATATTTCTGTTTAAAAATGTAAAAGCTTTGATTGCTTGAATTACACAGAATATTTTTGTAATGTACTATTCCTTCTCAATTTGCTTTTTAACCGTTTTATTTTCTCAAGCTATGCTGTCTGCATTTTTTTTTTAAATAGCAAGTAGTGTCAAGAGGTGAACCTTCGCAAAATGTAGTCTTTGGCATTCTTTGGCGTATGTGGTGGACTGAGACTGATGCCCCCGTGGTTGTGGACAGCTTCTGTGTAGATGAGTCGAAGACAGCTGGTCATCTGGCAACACGCCAGCCTGTTCCGAGCTCTCTGGTGGCCACCACCTGACCAACACCTCAGAGTGTAAAACACCAGGCACCCTGACAATCACTACAACAACCCACCAAGAGACTGCCACCATTCAAAGAGAATTCAAAGAGACAGAGAGAGACAGAGAGAATGTCAACGATGGGAGAAGGAGAGGGGGAGAGAAACGATGGGAGAAGGAGAGGGGGAGAGAAAGATAGAAGAGAAGACCAAGACAGTGCATGCGTCAGAAGTGTACTGTTAGCCATAGCATTTAGTAGGGGAGTGGCGACACCAGCGTTGTGCCATATACTGCCAACACTGAAAATGTCAGGGTGAAGGAGAAGTGACAGCAGCCAGTGTGGGGGCTGGTGGGGCAGTGTCCTCTCGGGGCTATACATAGCACCGTCCTGGCTGCTCCTTCATTATGGCTGGCAGTGCTATGAAGGTCCCCCCCGGGGATACTGCAAACCCAGGCTGACCTTCTCTCCATGACCCCTGGGGCTGTCTTTACCACTATGCAATCTCTTTATCTGCTTTCCTGTCTCTGTGTCACCCCCCACCTCCCTCTCTCTCTCTCCTTCTCTCTCCATTGCTGTGTGCCAGGATCCAGCTGTCCCCAACACTCATTCATCTTGTCTCCAATATAAGGGCAGGAATGCAGAGGATGGCAGAGTCCCAGAATAGATAAATAGTCAACATGATTGAGGGCACCTAGCACACACACGTACATACACGCACGCATGCAGACACCTAAACACACTCTCTCAAACAAACATGAACACTAACAAAGACATATGAACACTCACATGCTCATACACAATCTCTGAAACACACAGAAATGCACACACACACATTTTCTGAAACACACACTCATGCATATGCACACACATACACACCCACGCACACACACACACAACCGCACTTAAAGCCATCTGCCGGCGCGGGGGGTTGCTGTATACAGCAACACAGCAGTGGGATGACTGCTCCACTGCGAGCTGCTGTTAGCAGGTGTCTGAGGGAGGTTAATGATAAAGTAGTACAGGCTGTCAGGTTGTGTTTGAAGTGGGATCTGAGTGCACTGGAGGTGTGAAGGGCACAGGGGGGCAGTGCCCATTTAGACGTGTTGGCCCTGGGTGTGCATGGTGATTGCCAGAGTGCATGTGGTGTGGACTGCAGTAGTGAGAGGGGGAAGGCCTCTTTAAGCTGGAGAAAAACCCAATGATGAAAAGGATTTCGCATGTCACAGTTTCTACCCTGAAGTCGATATTGTCTCATCCTTGCTTGATGGGTACACACCTACACACACACACACATACACACACTAACTCACATTCCCTTATCCTCTGTATCATTACCACATAAGAGCCATTGACCATTGTTTGTGCAAGCAGAAAGCGCTCCCTCTGGAGAGTTCTTAAGGACACACACACACACACACACACACACACACACACACACACACACACACACACACACACCCAGTACACATACACATTATGCAGTGGTGCATGTTGCAGAAGCTGAATAACAGCAGTTCCATGAGAGGTATATTTCAGGCCATACAATCTTTCTCTTCTCAATCGTGTGTGTGTGTGTGTTCTTGATTCCGTCAGTTCTTCATCTAGCTCAATATGTTGATGTAGATACTAAATACCAGAGTTCACCTGAACCCTGCATAACATCCATCCCCCAAAAAAACTAAAAAAACCCTACCCTCGTGCTCTTGTATGTTGTACGTCTTGGCACCTTATAATTGCTCTTTGTAACTTAGCACTTAGTCAGAGATGTTGTATACTAGCAATGGTTAATCTAGCAATTGGAACGCTTGAAACTTGTTCTGGTGACTTTCTTACTGTACAGCAATAGAAGGGGCGGCAGTAGCTCAGTGGATAGAGCGGGTGGACAGAGCAGATCATCGGTTCAAACGGGTCGGCAGTCCAAATGCCCTAAATCTAAATACTTAAAAATAAGGGAGAGAAAAAGAGAGGATGAGAAAGAGAAAGGGAGAAGATGAAGTAACGAACCAAATGAACGAGAAAGAGAAGGAGCAAATAGAACGAGACAGACAAAGCTAAACGTGTGTGTGCGTTACATCTCTGTATAGTCCTGGAGACATTCAGGCAAAACCTCTGTGTGATTTGTGTGTCTTCAGGACGATGTATGTTCCACCCGGTGAGGGCGGACAGTTAGGACGTAGCCCGGACACTGTAATCACTGTCTGAAATGCATCTCTGTCTCTTACAGACACACACAAACCTGTGTATGCACCCCAGGCTTTGTTGTGACTACCAGTCTAACCTAACATAATGCCAGCTTCACGCAGTTGTCCGGGAGTTTCTGATACGCACTTTATTTTCTACCGCTCCGTTATCACTCAGGTTACATTCCCATCCTGCTGACAGTGCCGGTTCCAGTATAATTTCAAAATAAAGGTCCGTGTCTATGACTGCGCTACTTAACATTACGTCTCCCTTCAACCAAAAAAAAAAAACTGTTCTGTTAGGCCTTGACCAAATATACAAACATAACATAAGATAACTTTCATATGTCATAGTGCACATACAATACTGTATAAGCTCAGAATCCTGCATATAGTGCAATATTTTCTGCATCCATATACTGTATATATATTTATATATATATAGCAGTGAACTAAGAGAAGATCACATAACAGTGAGCATAACAGCCACAAGTTGGTGAGTGTAACAAACCCTGCAACAGGAAACATACATAACAGTATTTATTTTTTCAATAGGGCAGCGTTCTTCGTACACCCTTTACCTGCTAACTTGTCTTGGCTTGATGGCATGACCATACCTTGTGAGGAGACAAGGCTCAGAATGATCTGATTCACACCCTGGGCCAGGGTGAGATTGCTGTGCACGTGGTTCCTGTTGTCCAGTGATCCAATCGTCTTCACTGGTCTCCGGCTGCTGTATGTCGGCTGCCTGCTTGTTGTCTTGAGTGTCAAGAAGGTGTTGGGGGTTTTGCCTGAAGGTTTGTCCTTCGCTGTTTTTCATGTGATAGCTTCATGGAGTCTCTGCAGGTTGGATGACTGCTGGTTTCCACCTGCCATTTTCCTGCTGGATAGGTGCTCCAGCTGCAGCACTGGCAGGGGCCTGGTAGACCTGTCATAGTGCTGTTTCTGGTGCCACTGACATATCTCTCTCCTTGCCTGCACTATATCCTGAGGGGCTACCTGAGGTCCTAACTGCAGTGCTGTTGTGGGTATGATGGAGCGCAGTCTGCCACTCATCAGGATTTGGGGTGGAGATTTAAGACCGTCGACTGGCGTGTTTCTATACTCCAGCAGGCTGAGGTATGGGTCTTTCTTGTCCTCTCTAGCCTTTATGAGGATCTGTTTTGCAGTTCGGACAGTCTTTTCAGCCAGACCGTTGCTCTGGGGATTATGGGGGCTTGAAGTGACATGCTGGAAATCCCATGACTCTGCAAACTGCTGAAATTGACATGAGTTGTAGAACGGCCCGTTGTCACTTACAACCTTTTTTGGTATGCCGTGTCTGGCAAACACTGCTTTCATTTTGCGGGTAACAGCAGCTGTGGTTATATTCTGCAGGCGTTCGATTTCAAAATACCTGCTGACTCACAGATGACGATGTAATTTTCAGAGTTCCATGAGAATAGATCTGTTGCTGCAGTCTGCCATGGGTTCTCTGGGGTCTCTCGTAAGAGCATGGGCTCCTTTGTGTTAGCGGTCCGATGTGTTTGGCATATGTCACACTTCACTACTGTTTCCTCTATCTGTTGATTCATGCCTGGCCAAAACATTATGTCCCTTGCCCTGTGTTTACTTTTCTCCGCTCCGAAGTGCCCTGTAGCACATTGGTTCTGAGCTTGTGTGGAATGATTATCTTCTCACCTTCTGCCTCTGTGATTTAATTTCAGTGGTTCCAGTATTCGCTGATTCACTTGTCTCAGGTCAGCCTGACCGAATGACCTGCTTGAGAATAGACAGCTGTTTGTCTTGAGCTGTGGCTGCCTTGATGCCATCAAGCCTGTCTGCACTCACTGAAGCTGCGCTGATGACAGTGTACCTGGGTAAAGGGGCATTTAGCAGACGCTTTTGTCCAAAGTGACTTACAATCAGTACATTTGTGGGGTTCGACATGTGGGCAGTTGGAGGAGGGGGATCAAGGAGATCGAACCACTGACCCTAGCTCTGTCCACCCACTCTACCCACTGAGCTACTGCCGTTCGTTATCCTCCAAGGAATTTCTTGATAGCGTGTCAGCCACTGGAATCTCTTTACCGGGTCTGTGGATGAGGGTTATGCTGTATTTCTGCAGCACGAGCAACATGCGCTGTAGACCAGGTTGTGCGAGGACTAGTGGCTTGCATAGTATACTCTCTATTGGTTTGTGGTCTGACTCCACAGTTATGCATCTCCTGTAGAGGTACTCGTGGAATCTCTTACACCCGTATAGGACTGCGTAAAGCTCCTTCTCAATCTGGCTGTAGTTTTGTTCCGTGTTGTTGAGCAGCTTTGATGCATATGCAACTGGCTTGCCTTCCGGCATGATAGTTGCACCCAGGCCGTTCTTTGACGCATCCACCTGTAGTATTACTTCCTTTTTGGGGTCAAAAAGGGCTAAAACTTGCCCCGGTTCAGCTGTGATAGTCTCTTTCATCTGCTGAAATGCTGTTTCATGTACTGTGTTCCATTTGAACTCTGTGTGGCGTCTTAGCAGGTGTCTGCAGGTGGTGCGGTCACCTCAGCCAGGTTGGGAGCGAACCTGGTGAGGTAGTTCACCATGCAGAGGATCGTCTCTAGCTCTGCCTCGTTTCTGGTGGTGGCATGTCTCGGATTGCTTTTACCTTGAGGGGGTCTGGTTTCAGGCCATTGGCAGTGAGTCTATATCCGAAGTAACTCACTTCAGACACACAGCACACACTGCGGCATTTATCCGGCTTCAGCCTCACCCCTCTCTCTCTGGTGCGGTTGAGCATGTGTCTGAGGTTGCGGTCATGCTCTTTTTTTGTCTTTCCGAACACTACAATGTCATCCACAATGCCGGTGACTCCCTCAAGGCCCTCATATGTCTCGTCTATTCGCCTTTGGAATTCGTCCTGGGCTGACACAATGCCAAAAGGGAGTCTGAGAAAGCGGTATCTGCCAAATATCGTGTTAAATGTGTTGAGCAGCGACGACTCCTCACTGAGCTTGATGGCCCAGTAGCCGATCTTGCATCCAGGATGCTGAAGTATTTCGCCCCAGCCAATTTGCATGTCACATCCTCAGGTGTAGGTAGGGGGTAATACGGCCTCTGTATTACCTTGTTTAAGGGGCGTGGATCTAGGCAAACTCGAAGCTTGTGTGTTTTTGGCTTCTCACAATTTACCAGGGCATTAACCCACTGGGTGGGCTCGGTCACTTTGCAGATTATGCCTTCTTTCTCCATGTTGTACAACTCTGTCTTTATACGGTCTCTCAGGGTGAATGGTACCCTCCATGGTGGGCAGACGACTGGTGCAACATTAGGTGCCTCCCATAAGCAAGCAGCTTTTGTGTGTCAGCCATCAGTGGTGTGCTGGGCATGAGTGTGGCAAAGTCTTTTACAGGTATCACACATGTTTGTACTCCAGTATCCACTTTGAATGTCAGTCTTTTATTCTGTGGCCCCAATCCTATGTCTGCATAAGCACTTTCCTCATCTTCACTCTCTACTGTGACAGTGTCCACAAACAGCTCTGAATCAAACTCCTCAGCTTCTTTCTGTACAGCATGCACATCTATGTGTACTGCTCTGAGTATGGGACTTTGATTTACATGCTCTTGCAAAATGGTTGAACTTTCGGCACATTAAGCACTGTTTCCCCTTTGCTGGGCATTCATTTAGCTTGTTGTGATGTCCCCCACATGCACTACAGGCTTTGTTGGGTGTTTTGGGGCTTTCATATTGTCTGCTGGCATGTTTCACAGCGCCTTGCCTGCCGGTCTTGCGGTGTACAGCGTGCACTTCATGGCTGTCACTAGCCATAGTTCTCAGCTGCACCTGTGATAACTCGGAGCAGGCTATGTCTGAGTAACTTCTCGTGTACGCTAGGTGAGTTGGTGGCAAATACAATAGGGTCCCTGACCATTTCCTTGCTGTTTGCATAGCCACAGTCTTTAACAAGCAATTTGAGCTCTGCTCAAAATGTTCAAATGACTCACCACTCCCCTGCATCTTCTCATGAAACTTATATATACTGTATATAACCCTATATATGGCAAATATAGGGTTAGCTTTGGGCGTGAGGTATGCTGAAAATCCACCATAGTACGTCTTTAGTAGCTTAGCATCATCCTCCGTTAATATCCAAGTGTTGCCTACATCTCGTCCTTTGTCCCCGATCCACAGCAGGAGAAAACTGCATTGTTCTTCCTCTGATTTATTTTTGAGCGGGCCTGTGAACATGAGCTCGGTGTGTTGTTTGAATCGCCGCCATGCTTTCAGGTAAGTCGGATGATTCTCAGTCCATCCGCGGGGTCAGGACACCGAAAGCCTCCATTTCTTCCAATTTCTTGTTTAACGAGTGGGTTCGTAGTCTAACTTTCCCTCTCACACCATGTTGTGAGGAGGGAGTTTGCGGGAGTTTCTTATACCCTCTTTATTTTCTACCGCTCCGTTATCACTCAGGTTACATTCCCATCCTGCTAAGCAGTTCTGGTTCCAGTATAATTTTAAAACAAAGGTCAAGGTATGTCTATGACAGTGGTACTTAACATTACAGGCTTGTGCCAATGTTAGGGTGATTTTAACTAACTTACTATCAGAACATGCTCTATAGACGGAGCACACAACTCTGACTGAATAGCGCTCTGCCTCCTTCAAAATATAACTTTTAAGACACGTTTGACTGCAACACCCTGGATATTTTATTCAAGTTAATACACGCGTCCGGCAGAGTGGAACAATGAAATTGTCCGGTGTTTTGAGGACTAACGCGTCTTAAGAGTAATTTGCTAATAATCTGTTTAACCTCTTGCATTACTTTGGATATAGCAAGCAACAAACGCAGTCATTGGTTGAGTTTTCGTTGTTTTTGGTATCTTCCACTCGATGTTCTGTGAATGGTGAAATAATAGGCAGGAGCCGGAGAGCTATGTCCGGATGGAGTCTTTGTGCAGAATCTGCTCCATACTGTGCATTTAGAGATGTTTCTTGTGGAAAAGAATGTCCACCCTATTATCCCCGTTGATCAGCATGAGTGACAACCCCAGTTTGCCGTTTATACACGTAACTTCAACTGTATTGCTGGCAGCTGACTCCCTGGTGATCATATTTATTTATTTATTTATTTTTATTTCAATTTATTTCAGACATATCAAAAATACGAAGCAAAATGAAAAGTATAAAAATACAAAAATTTATATATATACATGTATATAAAAATCATATCCTATATTGTCTAGAAGAACGATTGGACAGGATGAAAATAAGAGGCAATCGCCCAACCCCACACATTTGAACTCACACACACACGTCAACATAATACCTGAACACACACACACACACACACAAAATACACACACGCACACACACACACACACACACACACACACACACACACACAGACACTACTAAACACTACACTACACTACACCACACTACACCACACTACACGCATACACAAAATCAAGCTCCGTCTCTTGTGGTTGAGTTTATTGTTTGGTCTGTCTTCACGTTCCCCCCCCTCTGTGCTCCCTTTTGTTTTCTCTATATTTTGTTGTATTGTGTGTGTGTGTGTGTGTGTGTGTGTGTGTGTGTGTGTGTGTGTGTGTGTGCGTGTGGGGAG
>OMKI01012014.1:20039-37313 GCA_900302315.1 Phycis blennoides | reverse complement strand
GGGGGGGGGGGAATCCTGAAAAATATATAATTGCTAATGGGAAATAATTCTTTTCCAATGATATTTTAAAAAGTGGGGCACTGGATCTTGCACTCTCGTTTACAACCAATAAAAGTCAAATAACAAAAAATGAGAACGATAGGACAAACAAGACAACAACTGAATAAACAATGAAGCAACAGAAACCATGGGGTTGAAATGGTTTGGTCCTTAGGAATGCTGAACATTTTTCTTTTCATTATTGCCTTTTTGTTTTGACATGACTGAAGGATAATACTAAAATGTAAGGTTACATTTTGCATAAACCAATTCCTTAATCCTTAACTTCAGTATTTCAACTTCGATATTCTGAATAATCCAATGTATGGACCAAAATTTTTTTGAATCTTTGATGGAATCCTGATTGAAACGTATAGATTACATGGATCACAAATCAGCTTGGAAAGGACAATTGGGTCAATCGGCATGTCATGCTGATCGAGTTAACCTCCAATGTAATTGAATTCCAAGTCATATTTCCCAATAATCCCCAAGGACCAGACTTGAAAACCCCACAAAAATAATGAAGGATTAAAGTAGAACTGGATTTAAAGGGTCTGGTATCCAACATAGGTCTTCCTTCGACCAATCACATAAGCAATCACTACAATGATAATCAAGCCAGTCAGTGCAGAGCCAACAATGATTGGAATTAAGAGGCTGGTGTCATCCATTGAACATTCATGGGCTGCAGATAGAGAGAGAGGCAGTCAACATGTGAGACAGTAGTAGGCCGCCTGCTTTGACAACCTGTTTTGCAATAACTCAACGGTCAAACACTTCACATTTACAGGTTATTAAATAACAAACAGCATTTGGTGGTGGAGGCAATAGGTTAGATGACAGGTGATTCAAGGTGGTGCTAATTAATGTAAACAATTGAGGCAGGAGTGACAATGTGGTATGTATTTTATGCAGCCCCTCAACCTTTAATATGCATTAATTTGGCTACATGTTGGAGCATTAATTATGCACTTATAAATTTACTGAAGTTAAAGCTGGATCAAACTATGCCACTATCAAAAAATTTGGTTTCGTATGAAATCTAAATCAGATGAACTCAAATAATTTGTGGAAAAGGCAAAAGAGCTACACTTACGTTACCCAGTCCTAAAGGTTTGTGTCAATACGGTTCAAGTGTCTACCAGCCCATCCAGTTTCTTCTATTCAATTGAATTGAATACCACCCATTCAATTGAATACAATTGAATGGGTAGAGTCTATCATAGCCAACCCTTATTCAACTTTGACTCAAACCGTCAATTAAAAGCGGTTTCCTGCAAACCTGGGCAGCGCTGGGCAAAACGCTAAGCTTGCCCAATGTTTGCTTTGCACCTTCCTCAAAACATACAGGCCGCCTTGTCCCTCCCACTGCTCTGTGCCGTTAAACGTTTGTTGAAATGTTTATCTTTTAAACATCTGATCACTTTCGCCAATAACTGTATTGCCAAGCACTGCACCCAGGTGATAAAGCAGGTGTGCAGGTGTGTGTGTGTGTGTGTGTGCGCGTGCGCGTGCTCAGTAACCTACCCATGCTGAATTTCCCGCTGCCGACGGCGAAGGGCTGCACTTGCAGGTCAAAGGTGTGGAAGGTGAGCGACTCGGTGATGTTGTAGGTCTGCTCCTTGTTGCACATGTAGGAGCTGCCCACCGCCGCCCCCCACAGGGTCAGGTTGTTGTTGCCGTCGGCGAACACTTGCCCTGCGGGACCAAGCAACACGTCACCCGGCGGCATGAAGACTCACGTTCTCTCAAATACAGGGTGACGAGCAGGCTGGGGGGGGGGGGCTTCTCACCTGAGGCCGACGTGATGTTCACGCTGACGGCGTGCAGGCTGAACTTGGTGGTATCCTGCGGGGAGTGGGGGGGACAAAAGCATTGTGTGAGTGCAAACGGTCCTGCAGCGGCATGCGACCTGTTCTAAGTGTTCTTGCGGCGAAGGGCGGGGCAGAGCCGCGGGCGCCACCGGGGGGGGGGTCCTTACGTTGATGAAGGTGAAGACGAGGGTGGCGCCGGGGTGGGTCAACACCAGCTCGCTGCTGTCGACGCCACACCTTCCCGTAGCCAGTGTACCGTTGGGGTCCAGGTTGATCTCCTGGACTTTCTGTGAAGAAAATAACAAAGTCGAAAATGACTTGAGCAAGACATCGCCAATGAGCGAGACATCTCCGAGAGGACCCGGTGAAGAGGGTTAGGGTTAGGGTTACGGAGACAAAGTGCGCGTGCGAGTACCTGTCCCAGCTTGAAGCCGATGCGCAGGCCCAGCGTGGCCATGAGGCAGGCCGTGGTGTTGACCGCCGCGACGCTGTAGCTTCCGGTCTCGGGCTTGGGGAGAGGGGGGCTCGGGGTGGTGGTGGGCGCAGGCGTGGTGGTGGCGCTGGTCTGGGTGGTGGGCGGGGGCATGGTCGTCGACGGCAAATCGGCGGCGCACGATGTACCTGTGTGGGGGGCGGGCGGGAGTCGTTAACACGTGTCGACGCAAGCGGCGAGGACATTGTGAGGATGCATCGCGAGCGCCGCGTACTCACTCTCCTCACTCTTGCTGCCGTTGGCCACAAACGCCTGGATGAGGACGTTGGACAGCGTCTGACTCACGCCCCCGTCTTGAATCACGTCTTTGCTCTTGCAGGAGTAGCAGGTGTTGAGGCCGGCTCTCGACAAGTCCTTTGTGGTCACGTTCACGGACACGGTGACGGTTTCTGTGACCGACGAAGGGAAAAAATTGTCAATTAAAGTCGGGCGCCATCCCCCGGGGATCAACAGTTATGTTCATACGTGACAGCAGTCACATGCCGATTGAGTTTCGTAATCACCATTTGACGTGGAGTTGGGAAAGAGGGCAGAGTCGGAGAGGTTGTATAGAAAGGTGACGGAGTCGGCCTGGTAGGTCTCCGCCCCCTTGCTGAAAGACAAGGCCCAGGAGTGGCCATCGCCGAAGCTGAGCTTCAGCGTGGAGCTGGTGTTCTCACACGAGCTTCCGGTGGTCGAGACATCGTCAGGAAGTGTGAACACTGCGGTTTCGTTCTGAAGAGAGACCAACAGCCAGCCATTCAACAAGGAAGACGTGCATTTTGCTCAAGAACATTTGGGGATAAAAAAAACAAAACATAAATCATACCCCTGTGCTCTTAAACTAATAATAAATACATAAAACTAATAATAAAAAAAAAACATTAAAAAAAATACATTTTGTAAATCAAAAACAGATAAAGGGGAACTCCAAAATATACAATATTAGCCTACATAATGTTCCCTTCAATAGAACTGTTGGTGACAAAATTCTGTGTCAGGCAGATAAATACGGCATCAAGAATCACGAAGACGCAAATGGACAATGAGACGAACCAGTAAGATAATCCACCCACCTTGTCTCCACTGGCTACATATGTAACCGCAAAGGTCACAGTCAGGTTTGCATAAAGACACAACTTGTCTTCAGTGTTGTTCACAGACACCTCAGTCGCACGTGTCAACTGGGTTTCTGCAAAATACAGACGGTTGAAATGACTAAAAGGAGCAAGCCGTTTTTGTTCTTAAATCACATTAAGGAGTTAACAATGTACCAAGCAATGCATTTGTATATTGTTTGTTTGACCGCAGATCATTTTTTTCTTCTTCTTGGCATGGAAAATTTGTATCTTTGCTTATGTGACACATATGGGCTTCAAAATCGCCAGCTCATGAGAGACAGTGGTGATCTTTGCGGAACTGATGCACCACAGAACAGCAGAAACAGGAATATATCGCCTGGGTTGTAGCCATGGGGATAACGTTTCATTAGTGCGTGGGAATATTTAAAGTGTAAGTTTAATAGGAATTCCAGCGAGAACTGGAACACTGACTGAAGGATAACTGCTTCGTCGGGAGATTTTTCTTTAAAAACAGCGTTTTGGACTCAAGAGTTCCATGAAGGTGGCAGGCGTGTGGTGGCCCATGGCACCTTTGGGACACTTCTTTTAGTACCGACGTTGTGTACGAGCTCCACACACACTGTGGCATTACACTACAAGTGTCTGAGAAGCTTAAAGCTCTCTCCGACGCCGCAGTCGACAGCTGCCCAGACAGAGCTCCACACATCCACACACACCTCGCCACCGGTGTCTCTTGGCTGTGACACTGAAGAATATACCAATGGGCACTTTGGCAACACGAAAAAACCAGAGCCCTACCAATACTGGACTTTAGGGGTCAATGCCAATACCGATATTAGAGAGTAAAAAATTACAGATATCAAAATATCTATATTTTGAAGGTCGATATATCACCTATTATAAATATAAATATACTATGTTATGCTAGGGGTGGAGCAGGTCCTTGGGATTTGCTGCTCACCCTCCAGAATTGCTTCGTGCCACAGCAATATCAGCAATATTGCATTCAAATGAGCGAACACATGAGCTAAAGGATCTAATTAACTGTATGGGGAGGAGCTACCAACCTTCACACAGAACATGATGACGCTCTTAGCGTTGGGAGTGTTTACGTGGATGTGCTCGGTTAAGGAAGGTAGAGATCCAACCACCACCGTAGAGGACTTATAAAGAAGTAGTTACATTTATAATCAAAATCGACCCAATTTCAAGTTTTCATATCGGCAAACATATACTGATATCAATGCATCTGTGATGGGCCAATATTGTCCGAATGAAATTGGCCAACAGAAATATCGGTCGTCTCTGGAAAAGACTTTTATGGGAGCTCAAAGCAGAGTTTACATAGTGTTTTGGGGAGATCAACATAGCACTTTAGTCCTGTTGTCTCCAACTTACAGTAGCAGTGATAAAATGACACAGATACCATGTTTGACGATCATATAAGACATATTACCACGCTTAAAAGAAATCTAAAACATATCGGGTTCACTGGCTCTTTAAGTGGCTGCAAAGCAATGAACCGTCCACTAGAGGCGCCACAGTCATGTTAGGTGACCTAATGGTAGTAAATACACCACGCGTTTTGGTGAAAGGGAAAAAGTGCAGTCTTGTCAAGTAACTAAATGCAAGTAAAGATACCGTGTGATTTGGTCAAAAGAATAAGTACACAGTTAGACGGACTGCCAGGACCAGGGAAGAAGCCAAACAAGCCACCCTTTAATGTCTGAGTCATGCTACTTCCCACTTGTACGAACAGGTTGGAAACCAACAACGTGCAGCCAAAGGTCACTTCCGCGTAGCAGTTTTTCAGAGGCGATATCTCTCTCATGTGCATACCATAAAAAAACTGATCAGCAGAAAGCACATGCATAGGTCATCAATCCAACCTGGCACACTTATAAAAGCTTGCAGGCCTTACAAACACCGTGATACGGCCGGGACATACATTAAAATCACTAACATCCCAGACAATGAATCAAGCTTGGTGTCTAATCTGATCGGTATGTTAGTTAAACGTAATAAACAAAAAAAGTGGATAGATTCCCTCTTCGCTGGCCCACCCGCACTGACGTCGATAATAAATAGCCACCTAGCACAACACGCTACGTGCTGAGTCAAATGTCATGGCTGCTGAGGACTAGTGTTATTTTGCTGTTCAAATTAAAAGCCCGACCGAATAATTAATTTAACGGTAAGCTCTGTGAAACAATCAAGAGCAAAACAAGTATCTAGTGTGGCTAGCGTCGGGTGTTTCAGCACATAGCCGGAGCCCGGCCGTCAGGCCCGACGTGTCTTCACAAGTTTCAAGCGTCAAATCAATCGGCCCACAACAAGTCGCACCGACGACGTATGAAGCTGGAGAACTGTGATACATACCGAGTACGAGGGCCAAGGCCAAAACGAACACGGCACGGTGGATCATCTTGGCTGGATGGTTTGTTATTCTTGACCACAGCGAGTAGCCGATTTGAGCGTGAGACGTTTGTAGGTGAAGCCAGACTCTGCAGCTACCGACTGTACCAGGAAATGGAGGTCATGTGACTGAGGCTGGTGTCAAAACACAGGGGCGTGGCCTAACGAGGCCCATTTTAAACACACCACTAAAAATATAGGAGAAAAACGCCTCAAATAAACTGAAATAATTTGATAAACCCTTACAAATACATTAAAGGCAAAAAATTATGGGGAAAAGAGATTAATTCAAACAGACAGTTGTTTTTAATCTGAAGCAATAACCCAACAGACTCATTTGGACACAGGGCATAAATCTGGTCAAGCATGATCTCTTAATCAAGTCATCTGTTGAGACAATTGATTCACATTCATCCCACTTTTAACCAGGGCCTACAAGACACATAATGAAACTTATAAAAAAAAAAAAAAAAAAGAAAGAAACCCCGCATTGAATCATGAAGAAAAAAAAAAATTTCAAAACGGACCTACTGACGTTCTTGTGCTTTAGTCATTACAACACCCTACTGGTTAACACAAAAACGTAAAAAAAAACTGGTGCCTCTCAAACAGTATATTTTAAAAATGTAACCATCCATGATATATATACAAAAACATGAGATCAGGGGGAAAAAAAACATGATGCAAATATGTGTATAATGGAAAGGTATAACAACTTGGACACATTGAGCTAACAAAATAAGTGCTGTATTTTTGGCACGTACTGCAAGTCTGGCTTAATTTCTCCAATTTTATCCTATCCCATGAATTGTGTTAACATAAACATAGTTGTAGCAGTGCAACAAATCATTGAAAATGTAAAATGTTCACAGATGCACACATTTAACACTGAAACGACTCAAACATGAAATCCAGAGATGAATGTTAATCCATTGGCCTCACGTTTGACATTGACTGAGGAAACCAACTTTTTTTCTCCTACATCCAACACAGTACAAGTGAGCAGTGTTAGGTGTGTGTGTGTGTGTGTGTGTGTGTGTGTGTGTGTGTGTGTGTGTGTGTATTTTCTTGGGATATACAGTGAACAAAAAACAAAAAAACATGACGTAATAATCAGGAGCCGAATGTATTTAAAGAAACTATGAAGAGAGAAGAATCTAAGTTTGAAAATAAATATTTCTCCTCCCTCCATAAACAGAAAAGAGCAAAAATGACAACATCTGTTTGTCTTCTTGTCCATGATAGTCCCATTCTCTTACTGGCAAAAAGGGGAACGTGGACAATATCCTATTTTAAATGGGCATGCGGTCCACAAGATCACTCAAGCCCTGCCAAGACATCCCGTGGAGCAGTATCCATTCACTTGTCGGTCGCTGGGTTTAAGGAGGATACACTGGAGACGTCCGCCGGAGCAAAAAGGACAGGAGACCAAGCATTCACAAAAGCCTTCAGCCCAACTGGATGACCCTCATTTTCCTCCATCTCTCTCCTGCTCTCGCTCTCTCCCCCTCTTCCTCTAAGCCACATAGTTGTACTGGTTTGGGTTCTCCTTGTCGCGCTCCATATAATCTCGGTCAATGAGAGACTCTATTCTCTTCTTCAGGTCAGCAGGCTGAAGGGGAGGTTGGAGAGGGAGGGTTAAAGACGCAGTCAACAATGCATAATTCTGTTCTGCAGACGTTCTTCCGTTGGCATGTTCTAGCTGTGATGGCACATTACAAAAAAGTCTGACAGGACACATTCTTTCCGAAAAGGACTGCTGAATGGCTTCATTAGAAAACTGGTTTTTGTGTGGAGCACCAAAATTGCATTAAAACAAATGGCCTACTTCCCACATGTGGGCCTTAATCGTGCATCTAATGGAAAAAGATACAGGATCGTGGGCGAGAGATTTTACCTTAACTGGAAACTTGAGCTGGTTGTAGACCTCGGACACCAACAGATTATGGGTCAGTGTCTTGCGCATCTTCATGATCCTCACAATGGCGGCATCAATCTGATACTGGCGATCCTGAAACACCCGTTCCGTGGTGCTGGCTTGCTCCTCCACCTAATGAAAGGGCAGGAGGGGGGGGGGGGGGCGGAGACAAGAACCATGACGATCTAAACTCAAACCCGATGTGGAATGACCAGGAATGAGATTGTGTGCCACCCTGGGCCGGGGCTGTACCGTTTCCTTCATCTGGATCTGGTTGATCTTGATCCTGAAGAGTTTGTGTTTGAAGTCGTCGTTGCACGAGAACTTGTCTCCGTCCTCGATGTCTTTGCTCTTGGGGACCTTGGTGAGCACCCGGGCTTTGCCGCAAGCTAGTGACTGCAGGGTCCGCCGCAGCTCGCTGTCCTCTGCAATGTCCGGCACACACACACAGACACAGACACAGACACAGACACAGACACAGACACACACTTTCAGAATTTGTCTCAACGCACGGTGAATAACGGAAAACGGTCGCAAATTGCTTGCCAAACCCTGTGTGTGCGCGACGGAACAGACCTATTCCCGTTGCCAATTTGATTTCGTCCAGAGAGAACTCCTCCCCTTCGTTAAACATCAGCAGCACTAGTGTTTGGAACAGTGAGACCTGCAGCTCCTTTTTGCCCTGTCGTGACGTCAACAAGAGGTCAACATCTCTGCAACGCGTGGCTCCTCTGGCCAACAAATGGCCCGGCACTCATCAGGGACACACGAGAACGTAATACGAGGAGAAACGATTAGCATACCTCTTTAAATTCCGCCTTTAATACACAATGTCCTAGTGTGGATTGCCACTGTAGCTTCCTCCCGCTGTGTTTGCCGAGGTAGAAGGTCTTAAAGATCTCCTGCAGTCGCACCATCTGGTCATTTGATTACAAGTGTTGTAAGTCACACAGGTGCCTGGTTTATATGCAAAGTGAAACACATCCACGTCGAGGGGGCACTCACCTCTGCAGGCAGGTGGACCTCCATAGGGACGTACGTGGGCCAGTAGCCCATGGTGAGGATATTCACGGTCAGCTCAATGTTGCCTGGGATGTTCTGGCACTTGCAAGGGGGATTATACGGTTAGGTGGGTAAAGTCGACTAACAGCGTGTCCCTACATTAAGAAAACGTGCACCAAATGCTGTGGTTTTGAAAACCAAAAAAATCGTAGCTCAAAATTAATATTACCTGTTTGAACTGCACCATAATGTCTTTGGAAAGCTCCATATCCTTGAACATGCCTTCCAGCTTACTGGTGAAAGCCGCTCCACATTCTTAACATAAATAATTGGTTAGTGGTCATTGCATAATTATACAGTGAAACGCTGAGATCCAGCAGTCCAACCATGCTATAGCAGAACGTCTGGACCACAAAGAGCCTCAGAGCCTAGAAACCAAAACCTGAATGGGCGGAGTTACACGGTATCTTCTGTTTCGTTACATCGTTCTACAGCAAGTGTTATGTACATAAGTGAAAATCCATGCTAAACTTGTATAGGCAACATTTCTATGCTTAACCCAATTCAACCAAAATGGAACCAAAGGTCTCAGTATTGCTGATTAAATGATCATTCATTTTGATTTAGACAATAATTCCACAGTGGATCGATGACCTTTACCAATGCAACATTTCAATGGGTTTGGGTGAACAAGATACAGAGTTGAAGAAAACAAACCATGTTTGAGCTTCGACAGCATGGATTTCTCAGCGTCAACCGAAGCACTTTTCCCCACCAACAGCCTCTTGGCCAGATCCTTCTTGTAAAAGGCCTCAAAAACATCTTTACCTAAAAGGGGGATTCACAGACATCAACGCCAAGTATTAGACATTTCACTTATTTATACAAAATTGTAACAGTGTAAGTGCTCAAATTTGAACACTGGCAGATTATCCCCATGGTTACGACCCACACCAACTTTTTGTAGTGCCGTCGTTGTGTATGAGCACAGCAGTGAATGACGTTGAATATGGAACGCGCCACACACCGTGGCGTTATGCTACAAGTGCGCGAGAAGCTTAACCCTTTCTCAGGGCGCAGACGTCAATATTACCATATTACCACGTACATTATTTACGTGGTAAATAATGTGGGGTAGTGGGTAGTGGGTTCACTACCACTTAGAAATATTGAGAACAAATCCATACCATAAATGAACCTGAAGATGATCATGATCTTGTCCAGCATCTTCTCCAGTTCCTCATCGGTGGCCTCTTTGTTTCCCGCCCTTAGCTTCGAGTCAACATGCTTTGCTATGTAGAGGAAGTAAACACGAGAAGCTTTGAACACGTTTCGCTCCCGTAGATTTTCCATTGACCGAGTGTCGGCGGGGAGAGGCGTTGCCATTACCGATGAGTTCGGCGGGCTTGTTGGGCCTTTTGTTGATGAACGTTTCGAATGCCTCTTTCATGGCATTGACGAACTTCTCGTTCTTCATGAAGCAGATGTCGATGATGTGGTCCACTTTATCTTTGAAGTCCAGCAACTCCTGGACCATTGTCTTGTCCTTTTCGGGGTTGATAACAATTGTGCTGCCAAAGGCCTGAGCGAGGGTCAGTGTCGAAAAACAAACGACACAAGAAACCATTAGTGTCAGACTTGAAGGCCAGCAGCTTGTGACTCACCAGCAACAGTCTCTGTACCTAGCCTCTCGGAGAGAGTGAGAGTGAGTGTCACAGTGAGATCAAAATCTATATATAAGTGAGGCTGAAAATAATCCCATCCTATAACCAGTAGTAGTAGGAGTAATACAGTAGTTACACATGTTACAATTACAGTAGTTGCACATGTTACAGTAACAGTAGTTACACGTGTTGACGTGGTCCACCACTAACCCAAAGGACCCACGATAAGGTACAAACTCCCAAAGCGCTGTATCCTCCGACTGTTTTCTGGTTGCGAATGCCGGGCCTACCTTAATGTACTCTATCCAGTGCTGCAAGAGGACCTGAACGCCGCCTCGCACTCGACTGAAGAGCTGGTAGAGCAGAAACAGATCCTGGATTCTGTTCTCGTCCAGCAGGTGGGTTAAGCCTGAGGGTTTCAAACAACAAGGAGTCAAGGAATATGGACATGCAAGTTCACCACCAAATAGGCCAATCGAATTGTTAATTGGAAACTGTGAACTTAAATCAACATCCATGTAAAGAGTACATGTTGATGTAGCGTTTTACGACAGAGCCTTTAGTGTTTAGTATAGATTGCAATTCGGAGAATAAAGATAGCAGGAACATAAAATATTTTAAAAATACTACTAATCAATTGTACTTTTTTTACCGAGCAGGGAAGTACAAATCAATCAATTTAACTTAAAAAAGGCATTCATGTCCTAAGAGATAACACAGACAGAAGGTGCAGGTAACCAATACCTTCAATGCCAAAAACGTCAAGAACCAGCGCTAACAGGGATGTACCTTTTTGAAGCGTTGCAGTTAGATGTTCCCCCAGCAGCTGCTTCTCTACAGTAGCAATGAGTGGTTTTCTAAGAGGAGAAAAGAAAAAAAAAAAAAAAAAAAAAAAAAAAACGTACATAAATTGACCCCTGGCAGCTTGAAATGTGCAGCTAATCGAAAAAAAAAGGGGCCATTCATTTCCTGGCATCCCACCACTCACTGTGTGCTCTGGTCCAGATATGTGATGACCCGGTCTGCCTCCTCCTCCAGGCGCTTGTTTACATGGTACAGATACTCTGGCACCTAATAATAGACAAAGCTTATGACAACACGACACGACACGGCATGACTGTCTTAGGCCATGCAAAATAGAAATAAAAAAGTGTGATTACACAAATGCCCCAACTGATCGATACTCTTCAATGAAAATAATGTGTGCCTGTGCCAGTCTCTCCCCCCTTCCCCCCCCCCCCCCCCTCTCCTCCCTCCCCCCCTTCAACAGAAGGCACCATGCCGCAGTCAGACAGGGGGCCCTTTGATGCAGTCAGAGGTGAAGTGAGGCTGGGCGAACGGGACTCATAAATCACCTCTCTCTCCTGCATCAGCCTCTGTCCCTCCGCAGCATATAGACGATTAGTTTCCTCCAAAAACCGTTGCTCAAAGGAGTCCTGATAAATCTGTCAGGGTTGGAGAAAACATGGCGGCCATTAGGGCACATTCCTCAACGGGACGTTGACAGTTAATCAAAAACACCTCTGGCCAGGTGCTGATCTCCAATAACGCCGCTGTCGAACCTCCCCGCCGCTCCTATTCATCTTGAAAACAAAAGGGGGCAAAAAGAGCACTTCCACCAGCAGCTTTGTCTGTACTTTACACAAACACATGTTAATCGGACACAGTTGAGCAGGGGGAATAGGAAGTCAATTGAAACAGTCCAGAACATCTGGCAGAGTCTCCTATGAACCCACAGGTGCACTGCAGAAGAAAAATATAAAATACAGTTTGGTTGGGGATGCGGATTTGGATCGGGTGGTTTCAAGATGGCTACGAATTGTAGAAGATGTGCCAACGGAACTGCGAAAAGATCAAGTAAAGTAGACCTTTTAAAGACATCGTTTCACTCTCAATTATGCACAATGAATGTAGTTAACCTCGTAGTTACTACACACACATACATGTTACCAATTCTTAAAAATATGATTTACCCATCATTTAAGTCAGCAATGGGAGTGGCATAGTAAGACCAGTACCGGTAATATGTGCTAAGAATAAGCCTCGTTTAACGCTGCCATGGAAACGGCATAGGCAAGTCACATGACGAGCAGGGGCTCGGCCATTTTTCAAGTTTTCAAGTCATCACAAAAAACATGCAGCGAACAAAAAGGACATTTGATAACGAGCAGGCGGCTAAAAAAAAAAAAAAAAAAAAAAAGGGCACAGGTCTGGAGCCGCGGGCGAGCAGAGGGTCACCTGCAGGTCAGAGAGCATGCTCAGCAGGCTCCTCAGCAGGCTGCGGTCAATGGCCTCGCCGCTGCGCTCCCTCTCGATGAGCAGCAGGATGCCGTCGATGGTCTTGCTCTGCACCTTCAGGTCACTGATGATGTAGAACCTGAAGAGCTCCAGGCCCATGTCCCTGACACACACACACGCACACGCACACGCACACGCACACGCACACGCACACACACACACACACACACACCAGTTCAAAGTCTTGCTCCGGGGGAAATGAGAGCCATGCTTAAATGTGAACCGAGAGAAGTACCCACCAGATTGAAGGAAGCATTGAATTTTGTAAAACATAGGTGCGGTCCAAGAACAAAAATATACTCCTAATCATGATCTGTTGAAGAGAATAAAGAGCAATTAAATCATGTTCTTTAGACTTACTCATGGTTATACGACTGTAACAACACTACTGGCTCCTTTATTTCAAGAATCCCATACCATTTGTCTACAGTGATCTTGCCAACACTTGTCAATTTTCTTCAGAAAAAGCACACTATCCAATGCATCTGTAAGTATAAGGGTTAAGGTAATTTACTAGTGTGTCAGACATATCTGTAATCTCCGACCCGTTTCAAATACAAATGCATGGCTTTAACATCAGACTCGTAAAATGGAAACAGGATTAGGGGAAAGGATATTCTCTGAATTGGCCGATCTGTGCCTTGATGTGGTCCTCACACACTGCCCTTAGTTGCTTGTAGAGTTTTGCAGATATCTTGTGGGAGCAGAGGTTCTCAACAGCCTTAGGAAGGGGAAGGAGAACACATATTTGTGTACTATCATGACAGAGATAGGTGCACATTTCCATAGCCCACGAGCAAACCTGATCATGTCTGATTATCAAGCCTTGCTTTCAGACAGTCTTACCTGGTAGAGCTCTTCTAAGTTGTACTTGATTGAAGTGCTGTTTTGAATGGCCTCTACTGCCTCTTTCAACTTTTGCCAGGTCTCGTGTGTGTAATTCTCTGGCAATTTGGGCTTCTCTGCGTGCAAAAGGAGTTTAAAAGTGAGAGATTGAGATGCAATATTTTTTTAGAGGGTTGATCAGTAACGAATTAGGCTACCACTACTGAATGCAGTGTTATTTTATGATGGTCAATCGAAACACAGTGTAATGGTCAGTTTTCAGAATCATAAGGGCTACCTTTGAAGTTCTTGATGACTAGTTTCTTTGCGGCACCAGGTTTACTGTTGGAAAACGTACTGCACCCTGCGGTCTTTGTCAGTCCGTTTGCGTGGTGTCCCACACCGCCGTGCATGAACACATTCTTGCTCTTATTGGAGCACGAAGCAGATTCCTCAGTCATCTTCACATCCAGTCCGATGAAATCCACAGAATCCTCGAACCGCAACTTCTTTTGGATGTGTTGGGAAGCGGAGGAGGACGAATGCAGGGATTTGGGAGACGAAGAAATTGTGTCAATATCTTCCCTCTCAGTAGTGTTTATTTTCCTCTTCTTCGAAGGTGTGATGCTGCTGTCGGTTTTGACATCAGAAGCTGCGGTTCTTGCCTCCTGGGTCGGCGGTGGAGGATTAGGGGAAGGTAAACCTGTTGGAAACATGAAAAAATGGAATACTAATTCTAATAGCCAGTCGTCTTCTTAACCTCAGGTTATGCGGTGATGAGATCCGTGTCCAACAGTGTTCGCCTAATGGGATGTGGAGATATATGCCCGGTTTATGCCCAAGTATAAAAAATACATTAGATTTCAAACTAAACAGTCCCACTTGAACCCGAACCACTCTCTCGTTCTTGTTATTGCTGGCAGAAGAAAGATGGTTGGCTACTGCTTCCTCTTTTGGCCAATTGTCTAACCACGTTGTTGTCTTTTAAGCTGTTTATCAGCGCATTAAACCATGCGTAACTTTTCCAGACAGTCGGATCAATCCACGCGGTACCCAAAATGTATGAAAATCTTTGTTATAAAACAGAATATATCCAATCACCACTGCAATACCGTGACCCCACCGGAAGTAATTGTTGCAAAATACTTTTTTTGCACGAATCACATTTGACCATTTAGATGTCTTTCAAAGGCCGGGCCACGAGATGGTGCCATGCCGGTATCAGTTCACGCCATGGTGCACACATTGCATGTAACCGGCATGTCGAATGTATCCTTATGAATGAACATGAGAGGTTATTTTATAATCACGGTCACACACGTGTTGGGGTTTTGTATCCTGCTTATACGAAAAGTAGTATTTAGCAAATGGAATAATGAATTGTGCAGACACAAGTAGACAAAACGTACACACAATTTAACATTTAAAGACAACTTGTGATAAAACCCAATTACTGAGGGTGTGATTGAAATGATTGAATAATTTAAATTGACAGTGCCATAAAAAATATATATGATAAACATAAGTATCTTCTTATGTCGGCCCAAAATAATTACAAATTAATGTCTATTAGTTGCACAAAAAAGGTTTCGTGTTGTTATCCAACCAGTGGTGGACGATGTTGTGAACTAATGACACTCATCCTCACAAGGAGAAGAAGAACTCAATACATCCATGTGAGAACTGCAATAGAATAATCGCATCTGCCGTATAATGTAAGTAGACTGTCGTAAAATGACGTAATCGTGGCCCTTCACTACGAAACAAGCGTGGAATTGCACTGGAGTTGCTTGATAGATGAATTGTAACTTATGAATACATCGTGTTTTCTTTTAAACAACAGACTACGTTCAGACAAGCACTGACATTGTGGAGAAAACACAGTGAAAACGACCAACGAGGATGTTCAAAAAGTAAGGTGTTAATGTTTCATTATCAAGTTGCTCTTGCTAAATGGCTAGCTAACGTGATCCACTAGCAGTGTTGTTCAAATGACAAATATGGCCATAATTTCATGAAGGAAAATTATTATTTAGCGATCTACCTAGTTTGTAAATGATCAAATGAAACATAGTCCCGACAGTATTGACAAATACATTTGGAGAACGTCAAACTGGAGACAAGCTAGTCCAACTTTGTTAGAGCTGTGTGTATCCGTTTCAACCTAAACACGCATTAGGTTACATTACATGTATGGTAATAAGAACACATAAAAATAATACAATGCTTTATCACTGCGGATTGTCAAGAGTAAAGCCTGTCTGTATGGTTTCATGACACCACCATGGACAGTATGCGTAATGTTGCGGACCATTTTATTATTGATTCTGATCTTAATGAGCAGTATCCGTCATTTGGCCTCACTTGTTCTTCTGTATTAGGGCTGATCTACTCTCACAAATCAGACTTTGGGTTAATAGTAGTACTGCTGGATCCGATATTAAGGCAATAGTCTTTAACTGATCTGAGGACGTCCCGTGTTACGTTACTCCTGCAATATAATACAACATCTGTCTTTTGTCTTCGATGTCTTCCCTTAGATTTGACGAGAAGGAAAACGTTTCCAATTGCATTCAGCTGAAGACTTCAGTGATCAAAGGAATAAAAAACCAACTGCTGGACCAGTTTCCTGATATAGAATCATGGCTCAACCATATTATGCCAAAAAAGGATCCTGTCAAAATAGTGAGATGGTAACTATTACTATTGTACTAATGAACTCTTCCAACAAATACATGGTGATATATTTCCTAAAGCTGGTTCCCACCTCATTGTTGCTGTCATTTTGTTCTCTAGCCATGAACACATTGAAATCCTCACAGTGAATGGAGAGCTGCTTTTCTTCAGACAAAGAGAAGGACCATTCTACCCAACTCTCAGACTGCTACATAAATGTAAATATTTTAGTTTCAATAGTAATCTGTGCCCTTATTGCATATATGGATGCGTGTTATTAATGATATGATATGCTTCTGTATCTCACAGATCCTTTTATCCTTCCACATCAACAAGTAGACAAAGGGGCTATTAAATTTGTCTTAAGTGGTGCCAATATCATGTGCCCTGGGTTGACGTCACCGGGAGCTAAACTCTACCCAGCAGCTACAGACACAGTGGTTGTATCCTTTAATTCCCAATGGTTTCACACCTTCATCACATATGTACAAAGTTGTAGGAACTACAATCGTGTAAGTAATTTAAGCTCAGTGTAACACATGGTTATTGCTGATATATTGTTTGCCATTCTCATCGTATTGGTTGTTTTGACTGTCCTAGTTCTCCAGCTGTGACACCCAATATCCTGGGATTAATGTTCTCATTCATCATCACATTACATGTTTAAATGTGCTATATGTAGAAGTGTTTATATTTTATAAGGCTGTGTTTTCATCTTAAAGACACTGACGTTTGTCTTTAATGGTCGACTACAGGCCATAATGGCAGAAGGGAAACAGCATGCACTTTGTGTTGGAGTGATGAAGATGTCCGCAGAGAGCATGTAAGAGAATACATGTACAAACCCACAATGCTCTTTATTTTTCCCCATCATATCCTGCGGCATATGAACTCGCATCTGCTTTCTCCCTCTGCTTTCATGTCGGGTGTTTTTCGGACAGAGAAAAAGTCAACAAGGGCATTGGAATCGAAAATGTTCATTATCTTAACGATGGACTGTGGCACATGAAGACGTACAAGTGAGGTCACCAACACCGCCCCTCCCCCCCCCCCCCAGCCCCCCCCC
>OMKI01012002.1:20688-31897 GCA_900302315.1 Phycis blennoides | reverse complement strand
CCGGGGTGGGGCGGGGGGGGGGGGGGGGGGGGGGGGGGGGGGGGGGGGGGGGGGGGGGGGGGGGGGGGGGGGGGGGGGGGGGTTGTCCTCTTTTTAACCTGCAGGGTCTCGGCTCTCTCACTGCTTATGTCTTTTTGGTGTCCCCTTCTCGCGCTCCATGGAGTGCAGTGTAGACAGCGGGGTGTGTGTGTGTGTGTGTGTGTGTGGGGGGGGGGGGGGGGGGGGGGGGGGGTGGGTGTGTGTGTGGGGGGGGGGGGGGGGGGTTGGCAGGGAGCTGGATGATGTTATCTTAATATCGAAATCCAAGAGTCCTTGCTCGTTGTCCTCATTTTAAAGGGAAGACAGGTGGGACACACAGGGAATGTGTGTGTGTGTGTGTGTGTGTGTGTGTGTGTCACTCTGCTACCTTGGTTTCGTTGAAGGCATTTGGACCCGTGCACACCCGCACGCACACACACACACACTCGACTGCATCACAGCGCACACACACATAATCAAGTGAACATGAACGACTCCTGTGGCTATCGAAGGTATTCGTGACCTCGCTGTACACACACACACACACACACCCACCCACACGCACACTCACGCGCAACGCGTGTCTCATTGTTTGCTTGAATGCTCGGCGCCTCTCATGACAACGAGAGGCGCAGCGTGCCGTAATGTAAGGCGTGCTGGCGCTCTGCATCCGTACTGCGATTTACTGAAAAGGAAAGCCGGTCGCTGATCACAACATCAGCCACTCGGGGAGGCGTCCGGAACAGTGAGAGAAACGCCCGCCAGGCGCCGCGCGTTGCGGGATGCTTTCAGCGCGCGACGTCTAATTCGGCAGTTAAATTAGCTGCGTGTTGACGCCATTACAATGAGATGACGAATCCACCGCCACCGACCGGGGCAGGCTGACGGTTCCGGGTGGGGGTAGGGGGGGGGGGGGGGGGGGGGGGTAGAGAGAGGTGGTGGTGGTGTGACTTCAGGCAATGGATTACTACACAATGGAAAAGGGTTTGTTTTTTTCAGTCAGTCTTCTGCTGTGTGTTGCCTGATATGAGCGCGCGCACGCGCACACACGCGTAGCATCAAGCGGTTAGATGTCTATTTTTAATTGAGAACAGCTGTGCTATACATTAGCGCTGGATGTCTCGGTTGTGCACAAGCATTTCAGTGCAACAGCTGAACTACAGTGATTTAAACAAAGGCTCGTTAACTAACGGATTGGACCAAAGTGCATTTTTCGTTCTCAAGAGCATTTACGCATTTTTTAAAAAAGTCCATTCTTAAAAAAAAAAAAAAACCTCACAAAAATCACCTCGGCGCGTTGAAACGTCATTAGAAAGTGCTTCTAATGACCGTGAAACATTGAAGTGTGCCTTCATCCTTTCTCGCCAGGAACCAGCATGACGATGACCCTCATCCCGCGAGCACAGACGTTCCCCAGCTTCCTCTCCGACGAGCTCGACGGCCCGCGACAGGAAGAGGCGCTATCGCCCTCTAGTGGCTACGAATCCAGTTGCAGCGCCGGCCTGCGACAATGACATGCAATTGCGATGCCAATACACCCAAACCCGGACACTTTTTTTGCTCTACCACTTTAGAGGGGATGTAGAAATATGTATAGTGACATGTGTAATATACCATTTCATGTCAAACAAACAAAAAAACTAAAGCGTGTCAAATTTATGGTGGAGCGGCAGCCTACACACGGAGGAAAAACGATGGCACCTGTGTGTCGACAGCGGTAGCGTCAAAAATTGCACCAAAAAAAAAAACCCCTCCATGTCGTCAATCGGTTACTATTTATGTTAGTCATTCACGTTCATGCACCATCACCACCCCCCATTTTCCCAAATTAATCCACGATTCCAAAAAAAAAGGTGCGGGAAGACGAAATGCGACACACCGATTATTGTTCTAAAATGAGTCATTAACACGCCTCACTGGATCCCCGCCCAAAAAATGTGGCGCCCCCATCATTTATAATTACGAGTTTTACTGGCGTGAATATAAAGCACAGTTTAAGGATTCGGTTAAAAGGTGTGGCTAATGGATACGATACAGACCCCCCCACCCCCACCCCCCGCACCTCTCAACCACACTTTTTTGGCCCCAAAACCTTTTTTTTTTAGTTTGGCCACCAGCCTCAGTCCAAGACGATGGTGTGTGCTAACTCAGCTGCTAAACACCAGGAGGAGCCATCAGCAGAATGGCTAATTTATGTGGGTTTTTTTCACCTCACATTCCAAAATCAGGTCAATTGTCATACGTGCATAGTAAACGGCTTACAGAACAGGCAGAGACATGAGATAACTTTGCAACGTCATGGATGATCTCTTTAACGCTTTCCCCCCGCCAGAATGTGATTTTAATCTCACTTTTCTTCTTCATACAGTCATAACAATAGAGGGGGCGGGGGGGGGGGGGTCACATTGTCGAATCAACAGCCTAAACCTGTTAAATTATGAATTAACATGCTCAAACACTTTTTTGCTTTGTTTTACTCGTTGAATATGGTTCTCATCAAGTGAATACCAGGGGCCCCTCATGCATCCATTGTGACCCTTGTGACACGAAACGTCGTTCCATCAAGGACAAGAAGTGCCTTTCGCCGTAGACCGCAGAGCGCGAGCCCTGACCGAAGCCTCCAGTTTGGGCCTGCAGTTTACCATTGAGAGTGGGGACAGGTTTATTTCTCTGTTTTGTATTTCATACCTTCATGTTGAAAATATGAATTGTGTTGCCATGCCATTGGGGACATTGTTAAGCAAGTCTTTAGAAATATTTAAAAAGAAAAGTTGGGCTTATACCTGCACTGTTACTTTTTCCACTGTAGCCATCGCTTTGATTTAAAATTCGTATTTTTCCTTTTTCTCCACAGACCAAATTGATTTCAAGTGGTTGATTGTGGATGGGTTTTAGTCATTCTAAAGCGGTTGCATAATGAAGGTTTTAAGCTGCAGTTATCGTTCTCTCACATATTCTCACCAAGGCTTTTGAAATGCCTTGTAAAAAAAAAAAAAACGTAATGTGAAAATAGTAATGAACAAGTGATTTTAAATCACAGAAACACGTTGAGTCACAGACTGGGGAAAAAAAGACAATCAGCTGGAGGGGAAGAAAGTCAGCGGTCTTAACTGTCACTTTTAATTTATTCTATTAACTGTTTTTTTGGGGAGGTCAAATGTTTTGCCATGTGAAAAAGGACACAATTCTGGTAGAACTTAATGTGTATTTAAAACTAGGTAATCTTTCCATTTGAAAATGGGTTTATTTGACACATTATGTCATGAATAAATTACATTGCTTTTCCATCCAGAGACAAAGTGCCCTTCTATGAAAGGCTACTAATATAAAGTATTAATAGTATAAACTACTCTAGCGAGGTCATGTTTCTGCAGTCTGTCTCACATCAACAGATGGAAGAGTTAAAACAAAATGTAAATCTAGCTTTAGTGAGATACTACTGAAAAGGTTGAAGGGAGATCCTAGTCGTTTGTCATTTGTGCGTGTTATTTTAAGTTAAAATGTAGCCATGTGTAAAACGCCCCTTTGTTTGATGTCGGTACGTGCTTAAGATCACTTATAATTTCCATTGTTATAATTGTCTGAGAAGAAAAAAAAAATGGTCTACACTTTTGTGTTACTGTCGTAATATTTGTTATCAGCACTTTGAATTTGTGTGGGGTTGAAATGGTCACTAAATGTACATATGTAATGTTTTTTTTGGAGAATAAAATTAATGTTCCATCAAGTCGTCAATGACTCAAGGTGCAATAGCAGTGTCTGCACGCATGTAGCGTCACCAATGTAAAACTCATAAGACAAACTAGCTCATCCATGAAGTTTGACTCCCGGTGATGTTTGACAGACTGATTGCTTTTAACAAATGCAAGAGGAGACGCTCTGGTCGGATATGAGCCAGAAGCCAATCTAAATTGCCTCACAGCATTTTGCTCTATGGCAGGCGACCACTCTATGGCATTTCTAACCAAGCAATCACCTTTAATTGGGGTTTTCAACCTCCCAGCTGTTCATGTTCTTAACCAGCCATGGAAAAGACACTTTACTTTCACACATATACCCTAATGTGTAAATACAGCTGCACAACATGGGCACCCTTCCATAAAGGATATGTCACAACATCCAAACCGATGAATGACTACAAAGTGCACAAACTTGTATGTAGCTCATTTCCTCTGCCAGACCTCGTGTTGAGCAGCGTTCTGCGAGAGATGCTAAAAATCCCTCATCTCCAAAATCACACCATCATAGAATGGTGTGAATTAGTGCCAATGGATGGACCTGAATAGAAAGATTTTGCTTCCTGAACACAAACGTGTGAACACATTTCACTGAGTACCAGTAAAAGATCCACTTTTTTTAAATCATGATTTATGAACACATGGTATACAGAAATAAGACCAGACACATTAAATTAGGTCACTGGTCCGGCTTACGGCGCAGATCAACTCTGTTCCGCCCTGATGTCCTGTGGTGGATGGACACACACACACACACACACACACACACACACACACACACGCGCGACAGGCAGTCTCACCCAGTAAACACTTGCGCTGGAGGATTTAGCAGACAGTTTGATAACCCCCACGTAAATCACAAACCGCACAACGCTTATAAAACGCCATGTTAAATACACAACATGTGGCGCTGCGTTCAAAACCTCGATGTGAAATATCTCAAAACCCCCGAGTCTCCCCTGCAGAACCATAAAGCTGCTGACCCGTATCAACACACCGTCAACCACCACCACCACCACCACCAACACACCACCATTACAGCAGACACCTACCAACCATGTTTTAATGGACCGATAAGTTCAGACTTCCGGTAAAAACAAAAAAAACTGGTACAGCTGAGCCACAAATCACCACAAAACACACCCGTCCGCTCCCGGTCTTCTATTCATTTACACTGATAAATCGCGTAGCGCATGCTAAAGCCTCATCCTGTGGCGTAACTATCAGTATAAGCGGCTACTCCAGTTGCTTCCGGGCCCCGGACAATTTTCCCGCCCGGGCCCCAAGACCGGGCCCGTCCGCCAAGAAGTAGAATCCAGCAGTCTGAATCGCTCCTTAAGCGCGATACTGAGTGACGGTGTGAATCGGGCCTTAATAGACTCCTCCGAATCTCACACACTTCTACTCATGGTGTCCCATCCAAATAACATACCATGTAGGCTGTATAGAAGAGGACCTTTAGAAGAGGACCTTTCGGTCTTTATTTGTCATTTCTCAGATATGGGAATTAAATTTATTCTCTGCATTTGACCCATCCTATGGTACAGTGGGCTGCTATGTTCAGCGCCCAGGGAGCAAGTAGGGGTTCAGTGTCTTGCTCAAGGACACTTCGACATGCAGACAGTTTGGAAGTGAGGATCGCGGGGATTGAACCGCCGACCCTACGGTTAGTGGACGACCCGCTCTGCCCACCAGCTCTACCCACTGAGCTACATTACACAAACATATTTGAATTAATATTGACAACATATTTTAGTGATCATTAAATCATTGAAGCCCACAACGATGTATTTTGGTGTATTTTGTTTTACGTCATTATGGGATATCATAGTGAACATGCATGTGCGTTACGTCTCTCAGTTGGCAGCCATTTGTTAGCGAGTTAGCGATCGCGATAGAAATGGAGGAGTACAAACACAAAAGTGGCTTTCAAAAGCGAAAACGAAAAGAGGAATTGGAGAAACAGACAAATAAGTTGCCAAAAAAATCGGACAATTCTTCCAAAGGATTCGTCAAGAGAGTGCACCTGAAGCAACTGATGGCGGTGATCAACAGTGGACAATTTCAAAGTCATACAGCCTCAGACACTTTCCTCCGCAACAGATGAGGAACTGTTTCAGCAAGCAAACCGGCTGGTGGATTTTTACCAAGACGACATAACTGCTGATTTACCGGTGCAATTGTTGTCATTCCGTGCGTGTTTGAAAGACCGCATTTCTCAATTGAAGACAGTGCAAGAGCTGATGAAGATGCTCATCATTGAGAATAGATGCGTCACTGCGGGTTTCGGGGGAAGTTTGCGCTGTTCTCATGCTTTTCCTGACAATTCCAGTGACAGTGGCATCTGCAGAGCACTCATTTTCAAAACTGAAACTCATAAAAAGCGATCTGAGGGGCTCAATGGGACAGTCTCATCTCTCTGGACTTGCCATACTGTCAATTGAGAATGCCTGTGCGCGTCACCTGGACATTACGGGTTTAAGTGACAACTTTGCACCGAGGAAAGCCCAGAAAACGCAGCTATGAAGTAAGTCAGCACCTTTTTATGTATTTTAATGATCGGGTATTGCTTTTGGGTTTATTGTGTTTATTGGTGTGTAGTTCGGAGTTTGTTCCTTTTGGTGCGCCGTCACCGGTGTTTTTTTCATCTATGGTGCGCCGTCACCGTTTATTTTATTTGTTGTGGTGTGCGTACTTTTGCGAGTCGTCTCATTTCTACTATGCTGTAGGCCTATATGACCTAATGGCCTACGGTGGCCGTTGCGTCTTTACGCGTTGTAGCCTATAGGGGGGCGGGCCCGTCTTGATCATCCTGCTCATCCTCCTCCCGTCGTCGGCTTGTTACGCGGCAGGCCTCATCTTTTTGATTTACCTCACCTGATGTGGGGATCTGATTAGAAAACACCACATGTAGCTGAACATTTTTTTTTTTTTTACCGTACAATAAGCTTGCCCCAGTTGGCAACTATGGCGAATTCCTGCACCAGTTGCGCTCATTTCCTCCCCATAGTTGCACCAGTTTTCCCCTTTCTTTGCCAGTCAGCAGTGCACACGTTTCAAGTGTTCACAATGAACTCTGCCCCCCCCCCCCCAGAGTACAAAGGCAGCTTTCAGACCCACTCAAACATTCAAAGACTGCACTCAGAAGACATGCAATAACCGGAAAAGCAATGATTGATGGTGACTGCGATAACATGCTTTTAAACGTATATCCAGGGGAGAGAACAGGTGCACAAACCCAATTCGGTTCACCCGAAGCCAGCAGCCCAAAGAAATCCGATCAACAGAAGGATTAAGAAGGTTGAAAACACAGCGACTCACTGCGGTGGTCACATTCGTCTTGATTGTTCGGTGGAAACCAAAAGCACAAAAGCAGCCGCATGTGATTTATTAGGCAGCGACGTTCAACTTAAAACATAACATAAATAAATAGAATCTCAATAGATCGCAAAAACTGCTAAGTTACATTAGCGGCCACCTCCGTTTCTCAGTGCCCACGTGCTGGCCTTAACGAAGGGGTGGTGACACAGAGGACCTTCACCAGGAGCTAATTAGTTAAAGGGGTAGTTCGGAATTTTGGACATAGGACCTCATTTCCAAGTTAGCCTGTGTGTAATTTATCATTGGAGACATTTTCAACAAATTTCATTCAGTTTTTCTAGTTATAGAGTTCGCTGGTGCTAGGCTAGTGCAAGTCAACGGTTTCAGCTAGCCTGCTAATAAAAACAGTCTTACCCACTCTACAGTACACCAGAGGCAAACAAATCATAATTCCAGACTATCGATGTAATTGTCTGTGTTGATAGAATAATGTTAGAAATATAACTAACCTTGCATCGCATGAATCATCGCATTTTGAGGGACTAGTTTCTGCCGGTAACCTAGGGCGTAGATTTGCGTGGGGTCCTAAAGACGTGTCCCCATCAATGTCAAATGACGACTGAAATGTCAAGTTAAAGTTCAAGTCCTTTATTGTCAAATGTGCAGCATCACATATAGTCATACTGTACAATTAAATGTATTGGTCGAGGCCCGTTCCAACATGGAAGGAAAATCAAAGAAAACAGTTAAATTAAATTAAATACAATAAGTACAGAATAACAGTAAGAGCACCAATGTAGAATGTAAGCTGAGGAATGAAAATAAGCAGCAACGGAGAATAATTTGTAGCTGCATTGTAGAAATATAAAGTGCATTACTGAAAGCAATGTAAGTATTTACATCATACATAAACTGGAGCAGTTGTAAAATATGACACGATACAGATGTGCAGGAGTAAAGTGCAAGTGCATATAAGTATTCTACAGTATTATCTAGTATTTTACATGGTCTTACATAGAGTAATAACGACACATAAGTATTTACATCAGTGGCTATTGACAACGGTTCAGAAGCCTGATGACCTGCAGGTAAATGGTGTCCTTCAGTCGCGAAGTGCGTGACTGACCACTCCTGTACCATCTTCCAGATGGTAGCAGGGTGAAAAGTGAGTGTGCTGGGTGGCTGGGGTCCCTGGTGATGTTGTGTGCCTTCCTCAGGCAACGGGTGGGGTAGATATCGTCTAGGGTGGGCAGCACCCTGCCGATGATGGTCTGGGCGGTTTTCACCACCCTTTGTAGTGCCTTGCGGTCCTGGGCGGAGCAGCTGCCGTACCATGAGGTGATGCAGCCAGAGAGAATGTTCTCGATGGTGCATCTGTAAAAGTTTGTGAGGATGTCTGGGGACACGCCAACCTTTTTTAGCCTCCTCAGGAAGAAGAAGCGTTGGCGGGCCGTCCTTGCTGTGGTGTCCGTGTGGTGAGTCCAGGTGAGGTTGACAGATATATGAACACCAAGGAACTTAAAGTGGCGGACTCTCTCCACTTCAGCTCCATTGATGATTATGGGTGAGTGTCTATGTGACCCCCGCTGCACCTTCCTGCGGTCCACTATAAGCTCCTTGGTCTTGCCTATGTTGAGAGAGGTTGTAGTCCTGGCACCACACTGCCAGGGCGTTAAGCTCTTCTTATCGCCATCTGTAATGAGTCCCAGGATGGTGGTGTCATCAGCAAACTTGATGATGACATTGGAGCTGAAAGTGGAGACGCAGTCGTGTGTGTACAGAGTATAGGAGGGGACTGAGGACGCAGCCCTGAGGGGCACCAGTGCTCAGAGTGAGTGCAGAGGAAGTGAAGTTGCCCACTCTCACCACCTGAGGTCTGCCCACCAGGAAGTCCAGGACCCAGTTGCAGATGGCAGGGCTCAGTCCTAGGTCCTTGAGCTTGGTGATGAGCTTCCCAGGAACAATAGTCTTGAATGCTGAGATGTAGTCAACAAACAGCATTCGGACATATGTGTTCCTCTTGTCCAGGTGGGAGAGGGCGGTGTGAAGTGCCATGGATATGGCATCATCAGGCACCATCAATATTCAGGTTGAAATGGAAAAAAAAGCACCTCATGCGGTACACAAAGGGTTAATTTCCCACTTCGGTACCGCCTCCCAAAATATGTCTGAGACAGATCTGTTTTTTCATTGGCTTAGATCTCTGTATGCTGTCGATTCAAAGCTGTTGGCTCACTTCACTTGGTAGAATCGAAGATGTCGAGCAAGAAAAGAAAGTTGGACGACATCAGAGGCTATTTCAAGAAACAGTGTGTAAGTGTAAAATTGGAATGACGCTATACTAAATGTTTTACTGCATATGCATCACATCAGCAGATAATTTTTTTAATTGGGGGGTGCGGGTCTGGGTAGTGCCTCCACCAAAGGTCAGACCAAACCTACGCCCTTGAACCTAGGTAATATCAGTCCGCCGCTGCCGTAGCCTACTACCAGGAAGTATAACGCTGCTGCTGAGACACAAGTCCCTCAAAATGCAATGCCATGTTTGTTTTATTTCTTTATTCTATTTAGTCTGGCGTTATAATTTATTTGCCTTGGGTGTACTGTGGAGTGGGTAAGACTGTTTTTATTAGCAGGCTAGCCAAAACCATTGACTTGCGCTAGCCTAGCACTAGCAAACTCTGCAACTAGAAGAACTGAATGAAATTTGTTGAAAACGTCTGCAATGATAAATAACCAGGCCCGGGGTGGCCATCGGGAGGTTCGGGAGGTTTCCCGGTGGGCCGGTCCATTTTCAAATGTCTTTTGGGCCGCTTGAGTGGGGAAAAATAACTTTGACCATTAATTTATCATCTCCTAAAGTAGACGTTCTTCATTCGTCTAACATTTCAGCCCCAGCATTGCAGTATATGTAATATGGATTATACAATCTAAGGTACTTCTCCCCTCCCTAATATCTGAGTTGGTTGGGTCCATGGTTCGTCTTATATTTAGCGGTAGAACAGAAGCGCGACCAGTGTCGTTGATTATGGAGAGCAGAAAAAGGCCAGGAGGAGCCGAAAAGGCCAGGTTTAAAAAAAGAAGGGCGCTGGAAGAAGATGCTGCCAAATGTGCCAAAATGGCTGACCTGTTCAGAGGACAGGCACAAGTTGCAGCCGGTAAAGAGAGATGTGGATCTAATGATTAATTAGCAACGTAAATAATTTAGCTATTTGCTACGTTTGCAATGCCAACATGAGCATTTAAAAGCTTAAACCAATTCATCATTAGCCTAGTTTATTTTGTTTAGCCATAACGAATCACAAATATAATTTGTGATTCGTTGTGATTTGTGATTTGTGATAATATTTATGTGACGTGGTTCAAGTGACATTTTTTGATATCCAATAAAAAAAAAAAGGGATAGTAAGAGTTTTGCGCTGTTCATTTATTCAAATTCTTCCACCACTGAAAAAAGTGGGCCGGTCTGGGCCCAAAACTCCTGGGCTGAAAATAGGTCCCACCCCGGCCCTGTAAATAACACACAGGCTAACTTGGAAATGAGGTCCTATTTCCAAAATTCCGAACTACCCCTTTAACAGAGAAAAGAAGATGTTTAACCACCTGAAGGAAACAAAACCACTAAAATTACAATTCACCGTTCCTTTCTTTGGGTTGCATACATGTCTGCGTTAGGCAGCCATTAGGCCAGATCATTTTTTTAAATATATTTAACAACCAGATGGTTCAGATGACCGCTATACTGTTTCATTTCCTTCTTCCCAAGAATGTGGAATCTGATGCTCAATGCATCTGCCTTGCACAAATGTTGTTCTAAAACCTCTAGACAATAAGCTAATAAAACTGAAATGTAGGCCATTTACTGTCTGCCTTAACTGTGCCTCAGTGTACAATACAATCAAGCCATACTAAACATTAATTGGTAGTTAACATAATTGATGGCACATTAAATTAACAGCGACAACATATTATTGAAAATGTAATATAAATAATTATGATGAATTTTTTCATCATCGTGTCATTGATGATTTCTATCATATCTTGGCTGTCATCTGATATAATCTGCCTGGATATTCTTCTCCACATGGTGGTGTATGTGTGTGTGGGAGGGGGGGGGGGGGGGGGAAAAACCC
>OMKI01012002.1:15337-19203 GCA_900302315.1 Phycis blennoides | reverse complement strand
GTGTGGTGGTGAGGTAATGAGTTCTGGTGTGCGTGGTCATGTACACAATTAAACCCCCCAAAAGAACCAATCCGATCAAACCTTGTGTCTGTTTGATCTTATACCTGACGTTGTTAGAGAGGGTAGTGGGTTTGTGCTGGCAGGAGTGTGTGTGCATGTGTGTGAGAGAGCGAGAGAGAGAGAGAGTCCAGGTAAGGCTATGATGTCATGGTGCCCATCTGTGTGATCTTTGATCTCGGTTGCCAGGGCGATGAGGACCTTTAGCAGAGGCTGACCTTTCAGATGCCCCTCGCTAATACAGGACTAAATAAATACATTTATTTAAACTAGATATACACACATATACATATATACCTTCTCCAAAAGTATGAGTATAAAAATCTACTTTCCACATAGAGAGATAGGTAAATAAATGAATGAAAACTAGATATAATGTATACTGTCTACGTAAATAGCCCTTTGTAGGAGTATCATACGACTAATACTATATAGAACTAACCCTAATGTTATATAGACTATACTACTATATAGAACTAACCCTAATATTATATAGACTATACTACTATATAGAACTAACCCTAATATTATATAGACTATACTACTACATAGAACTAACCCTAATATTATATAGACTATACTACTACATAGAACTAACCCTAATATTATATAGACTATACTACTATATAGAACTAACCCTAATGCTATATAGACTATACTACTATATAGAACTAACCCTAATATTATATAGACTATACTACTACATAGAACTAACCCTAATATTATATAGACTATACTACTATATAGAACTAACCCTAATGCTATATAGACTATACTACTATATAGAACTAACCCTAATATTATATAGACTATACTACTATATAGAACTAACCCTAATATTATATAGACTATACTACTATATACAACTAACCCTAATGCTATATAGACTATACTACTATATAGAACTAACCCTAATATTATATAGACTATACTACCAATACCAGGTCCGGGGGGGTCATCGGGAGGTTCGGGAGGTTTCCCGGTGGGCCGGTCCATTTTCAAATGTCTTTTGGGCCGCTTGAGTGGGGAAAAATAACTTTGACCATTAATTTATCATCTCCTAGTAGACGTAGAAGTAGAAGTTCTTCATTCGTCTGACATTTCAGCCCCAGCATCACAGTATATGTAATATGGATTATACAATCTAAGGTACTTCTCCCCTCCCTAATATCTGAGTTGGTTGGGTCTGGTAACAGATGAGAGAACAAAGCATGACCAGTGTTGATTATGGAGAGCAGAAAAAGGCCAGGAGGAGCTGAAAAGGCCAGATTTAAACAAAGAAGGGCGCTGGAAGAAGATGCTGCCAAATGTGTCAAAATGACGGACCTGTTCAGAGGAACGGCACGAGTTGCAGCCGGTAAAGAGAGATGTGGATCTAATGATTAATTAGCAACGTAAATAATTTAGCTATTTGCTACGTTTGCAATGCCAACATGAGCATTTAAAAGCTTAAACCAATTCATCATTGGCCTAGTTTATTTTGTTAAGCCATAACGAATCACAAATATAATTTGTGATTCGTTGTGATTTGTGATTTGTGATACTATTTATGTGACATGGTTCAAGTGACATTTTTTTTCCTGGATTTTACAATTGGCAACCGCCATATTTTGATATCCAATAAAAAAGGGATAGTAAGAGTTTTGCGCTGTTCATTTATTCAAATTCTTCCACCGCTGAAAAAAGTGGGCCGGTCTGGGCCCAAAACTCCCGGGCTGAAAATAGGTCCCACCCCGGCCTGACCAATACTATATAGTACTTACCCTAATACTATATAGACTCTGCTACTAATACTATATAGAACTAACCCTAATATTATATAGACTATACTACCAATACTATGTAGTACTTACCCTAATACTATATAGACTCTGCTACTAATACTATATAGAACTAACCCTAATATTATATAGACTATACTACCAATACTATGTAGTACTTACCCTAATACTATATAGACTCTGCTACTAATACTATATAGAACTAACCCTATTATTATATAGACTATACTACCAATACTATATAGTACTTACCCTAATACTATATAGATTCTGCTACTAATACTATATAGAACTAACCCTAATATTATATAGACTATACTACCAATACTATATAGTACTTACCCTAATACTATATAGACTCTGCTACTAATACTATATAGTACTAACCCTAATATTCTGAATGAACATACAAGTTCAATATAGTATATCAGAAGCAGAAGGAAAGGTGGTTATTATTGTGTTTTCCTGATGACAACACAGCTGTATTCATGTGTGGATTTATAAGACCTTGGTTACATATTAGAGTTGTTCAATTGAATGAAAGAAAATCAATTCCTTCTTTCAGATTAATAAACAACAAAGCTAACATATATACATAATTAAGATGTTTTGACAATATTCTGTGCCTTGTACTAAATAGAGCCACAAAATATGTGACAAAACAAAACCATGAATTATGAACGAGTTTCTATAAAATGTGCAGAGCGACTTGCTGGTGTTTCCTGGGGAGCAGCATCACATGGAGACGAAAGGCTGGTCAGAGCTACAGCCCCCCAGATCACAGCCGCTCCTCCCATGGCTGTAGCATGTGGCTAGTATACAGCTATAGCACGTTGCTAGTATACAGCTGTAGCATGTAGCTAGTATACAGCTATAGCACGTAGCTAATATACAGCTGTAGCATGTAGCTAATATATTGTGCTGACCGTGGCTAATATACAGCTGTAGCATGTAGCTCATATATTGTCCTGACCGTGGCTAATATACAACTGTAACATGTAGCTCATATATTGTGCTGACCGTGGCTAATATACAGCTGTAGCATAGGGCTAACGTATTGTGCTGATCATGCCTAAGGTTACATGGGCCTTGCCCACGCTGCTATCTTATTAAAGCTATTAATGCTTCTTCCTCGGCATTGGTTTATACAGCGGTGGTAACATTAGCAGCTGGGCGGGCTGCAGGAGTGTGTGCTCCATGTGTCGGTATGAGGACCCCCACACCGCCCAGCTTCACATGGAAACACTGAAGAGCACCGACTGCTGTCTCTGCATTTACATGTCCCATCTTTGGAAGGTTGTGGTGTCCAAACTAGGCCACATCATGAGCTCTGTGGACGTGGGCAAAGTATAGCTGCTAGCACCCTTTGAATGTAACATCTAACCCTAACCCTCACCACTGGTTATGTCACAACATATCTATGTTGGGGTTTAAGACCCCACTATTAACCCGACCCTCACCCTATATTAACTCTACCTCACCCCTCACCCTTTATTAACTCTACCTCAACCCTCACCCTTTATTAACTCTACCTCAACCCTCACCCTTTATTAACTCTACCTCAACCCTCACCCTTTATTAACTCTACCTCAACCCTCACCCTTTATTAACTCTACCTCAACCCTCACCCTATATTAACTCTACCTCAACCCTCACCCTATATTAACTCTACCTCAACACTCACCCTATATTAACTCTACCTCACCCCTCACCCTTTATTAATTCTACCTCAACACTCACCCTATATTAACTCTACCTCAACCCTCACCCTTTATTAACTCTATCCTTACACTACCTCAGCCATTACACCATCATATCTTCACACATGGTAATCATTTCCTAAACATGTGTACTTGGTGAATGATTGCTCTACACCTGTCAGAACCAGGTGATCGTGGAACAGGAAGCTAGCAGGATGGAGCTGTGGTTTAACTGAAGGTCACCAAACCAGGCTGGAGATACTGAGGAGTTGGTGATGTAACACCTTCCTCTGGATGATATGAAACACCATCTCCACAAGTCTCTATT
>OMKI01012002.1:7837-10337 GCA_900302315.1 Phycis blennoides | reverse complement strand
ATGATGATGCAGTCCACTCTTCTGAAGACATATTTCTCGTTGGACGTTGAGGTTAATGTTGAGTCCTGGAACAACATGGAAAAGGTCCTTGTTTCCTAGGAGTTCAGTGTTCCTACTAGACACGTTCCTGCCAGACCTCATAAGTCCTCCCGTGTCTCTTGTGTCTGGAGCAGGCCGGGGGGATGACACGTGAGTCCCTTTCAGCCAGACAGGAGGGACCACATGTAGGGAACTTTCCAGGTTTTAATATAGATTATAAAATGGATGAAGTGTGTGTGTCTGCTGAGTTAACTTATATCTTTGTAGCCCTGCACGACTTCCCCAGGGTGGGCTTCAGCAGGTGGGCTGGAGTTAAACTACTGTTTACAAGCTGCTTTGGCTGACGCACTGTTTCACCAGCTGAATGAACGCACTTGCATCTCATACCAGCTGAAGGTTTACAGATCTGCCCCAGATATCTGCAGACTGAAGTTTCAATTAAGACTGACTGGCTTCCCAACGTGTTGAGGACAACACTTGGTTTGAAGAAGGAAACGTTAAACAGAACAGTTCTTATTCCGTGAAGCTCTCAGCACTGCGGTCATGTGTGTTTACCTTCTGGTGTCTCACTGCTACGGTGTGATGTCTGCATGGTGATGAACCCTCATGGCTTGTCTTCCCCCACGCACACTTACAACGGACAACCTCAAAGCTAACACTAGCACTGAGCAGAGCATGCTAGCTTCTGCTCCAGGAGAGCCAAGTCTGAAGCAATGATTGAACTGTTGTACCTTCACAGGAAGTCACTCAGTCCTCCAGCAGTTAGCTGGGGCTCTGGAATGAATCCCCAGAGGCACTCTGTCTTTGAGGCTGAAAAGGCTGTGGTGCTAACATGCTTCACCATGCTCCTACATTATGGATCAGCATGAATGTTTTACCAACATAAAAAGCCTAACAAGCAGCCAAACAGGAATATAGTCTTTCCTTTGAAGTAAATGTGATGAGTGAACCAGAGGTTTAGTCCATATATCGTATTGAGATGTACCAGCTCGTATTCCAGTGAACTCTTCTATGTTTTACAATCACACTTACAGCATTAAAACAACATTAGAAGCTTCATCAGATTCTGGTCTGGTCTATCAGAGAGCAGAGATCTTCCATGAAGCTAACTCTACTTTGTGACTCATGTTGTATTAGTTGTTTGCAATGTTGTAAGAAGTATGATCTGAAGAGCAGCAGCATGATGGTACTGTGATCCAGCTGAAGAGCTCTGAGGAGTCTGCTGCCTGCAGGCAGGATGAGGAGCACTCGGCTGGCAGCCACTGCTGCTCCTCCAGTGTTCTCCTGACTGTTCCTCACACTGCTGCTCCTCCAGTGTTCTCCTGACTGTTCCTCACACTGCTGCTCCTCCAGTGTTCTCCTGACTGTTCCTCACACTGCTGCTCCTCCAGTGTTCTCCTGACTGTTCCTCACACTGCCGCTCCTCCAGTGTTCTCCTGACTGTTCCTCACACTGCTGCTCCTCCAGTGTTCTCCTGACTGTTCCTCACACTGCTGCTCCTCCAGTGTTCTCCTGACTGTTCCTCACACTGCTGCTCCTACAGTGTTCTCCTGACTGTTCCTCACACTGCTCCTCCTACAATGTTCTCCTGACTTCACATCCTACCTCTCTCTGCTCCACCTCCATCCCTCCATGGCTTCTGTCCAGGTGAAGTAGGACTGTTTGACATGTGAAGTAGGCCTGTTTGACGTGTGAAGTAGGACTGTGTTTGACATGTGAATTAGGCCTGTTTGACGTGTGAATTAGGCCTGTTTGACATGTGAAGTAGGTCTGTTTGACGTGTGACTAAAACTCAAACTAATGCATGCTAGGAGGTATTTGGAGCGTGTTGTTCTAATAATTCATATCTCTCTTGTTGACAGTCGTGCTCCATGCAGGCGTAGAGATTTACATAATAAAGCAGTGCTGTACTTGTGTACTCAAGCTGTTGCAATGCAACGACCTGCATAGAAAAAGCTTGTTTTTTAATTCACCCTTTGCATAATCAGCTGCTATTTAATATATTTACATATTTTAATCAGTGTTATGAGTCTGGAGTTATTGTGTTGAATATCACGGTTCTACTCCAATGGCTGGACTGTAGTAGTACACTGTACATGCTGCTCTAGAGTGTAGTAGTACACTACATGCTGTTCTAGAGTGTAGTAGTACATGCTGCTCTAGAGTGTAGTAGTACACTACATGCTGCTCTAGAGTGTAGTAGTACACTGTACATGCTGCTCTAGGGTGTAGTACACTACATGCTGCTCTAGAGTGTAGTAGTACACTACATACTGCTCTAGAGTGTAGTAGTACACTACATGCTGTTCTAGGGTGTAGTAGTACACTACATGCTGCTCTAGAGTGTAGTAGTACACTACATGCTGCTGTAGAGTGTAGTAGTACACTGTACATGCTGCTGTAGAGTGTAGTAGTACACTACATGCTGCTGTAGAGTGTAGTAGTACACTACATGCTGCTC